>PVKS010032583.1:0-22407 GCA_004027875.1 Aplodontia rufa | reverse complement strand
ATCAACATTATTGTATAATTATATTATATGCTATTTAATTATATATCGCATACTGTATTTAAGGGTTTATAGATGTTCCACATCTGGGATGATGGGGCAAAATGGTTAAGAGTAAAATAACTTTATTGTAGCCTTGTGCTGGGTGCACCTTGGGGATATTGCATAGGTAGAACAACAAACTATGGTACACAAAATGTGACTTTTTTTTATCAGCTACAACAAGCCCATGACGCTCTCTTTTATCTTCCAATTCTTCTCTTTCCCTTTAGTGTTTCCTTCATCTCCCTCTGCAGTCAAAAATTTAAAAAAGAAATATAATGCCATTTTTCAAAAAGTCTGAAATAATTTCCCCCTTAATGGGCTACAATTATCAGTAGACAGCATTTCATTTCTGTGAAGGTTACCAAATGCAGAAAGGGATATGAACCACATTGACAAAAAGCAAGCATCTCCACTCTCCCCCACTGTTCTCACCTTAGGTCTGTTATCATCAAGGAGGAATCAATGTGTCAATGTGCCGGTTGCCCCTTACGAATCTGCCAATGTTTGACTCTTTTGATGTGCAAACATGGCAATTTCCTGTGCTCAATCTAATGATTTCTGAGAAGAGAATTGTACTCTAGGTTCTGGATTATCCAAGCAGTTTTGCACACAATGCTGTGACTTTCATTTTTAATGGTGAAAACTCTAGGCTAAAAAACCTGTGGAGTGACATTTAAATAAATGCAAAGGTAAATATGTCCCATCCCTGTTATTGTTTTGCCCATATTCAGGAGATACGGTTCTTTCTCAAATCTCGTTCGGCCTAGTGAAGAAGAGAACGGATACTGGGCTTGAATTTGGTGTATCATTTTAATATGCTGCTCCCTTTACTTGACAGTGAGGTTTTTAGAGGATTGTCTTCGAAGCCCTGCCTTGCTGACTGCTAAATAAATAATGCCCTGGACCTGCAGACTCTATATAAGGTTCATCAGAGAGAGTCATAAATCTGCGTTCCTGTGACTCCGTCTTTATTTCGGACTGACCTATAAAAGCCATCTTCAGGGTGGCTGATTACATGCTCGTCATTTGATTTCAAGTTATATCACCTTAAAGCAGGGAGAATTTCCTCACAATAAATCTCCCATTTTTTAATCGAGAGCTTCTGGGGGAAAGCCTGTGTGCACAACTGAGAGAAGCAGGTGGGGGCTGGTGCTGTGATTAAATAGGGTGGATCTGGGAGGCATTCTGCAGGAATGCAGAGAGGGCTGAAGCATCAGGGAGGAAGGTGGTCTTTTCTCCCCATTTTGGTCTTTTCTCCCCATTTCTGACCCCACAATAAGTCTGTCATTTTCTTTCTTTTTCTTTCTTTCTTTTTCTTTCTTTAAGAGAGATGGATAGTGAGGGAGAGAGCGAGAAAGAATCAAATTTTATTTAGTTTTTCATGTGGACTTCATTGCTGGAGCACCTTATTGTGCAAGTGGCGCTGGGGTTTGAACCTGCATCTTCATGCATGCCAGGCAAGCTGAGCCACCACTTTAGCCCCCTGGTCAATTTCTTTGAGCTAAGACTCAGTTCTGGGGGGGGGAGCCCAGCATTGGGTTTGAGTCCCTGGAACAATTTTATCTGCCAAAACTGGTTTTTACAAAAGAGACAGGCAAAAAAAGCACTATGGTTCTGTTTTGCCTCACTGAAGGCAGCAAGGAGGATTAGAGCAGAGAAGACAGGTAATCAAAAGAGGGTGTTCCCTTAGCTCATTGCTCAGCCAGGTGCAGACTCCACCCAGTCCAAGGATCCTGACGCAAAAGAAGGAAACTAGAAGGAGAAGGGAAGTTGGGGAAAAGGAGGCCAAAGGGAGGGAGGGAAATGGACAGAGAAGTAGAGTAAGGAGGAGGGGAAAGCCATTCTCCTGATTTATTTGCGTGGAAATTAAAACCAGAACCTATGCTGTAGAATTTCTGTAGCCTTTGGGGAGAGCAGTAATGGAGAAAATAGTGCATAAAAATGCAGCTGATACACGTTAGCAGGCCTTCTCCCTTGAGATGCCCCTGTCCCAGGTGGTGACCACACACATGCACATACATGTGCACCTACAGAAGTGTACCACATTTATACACATGCACTGTACACCTGGGCAGGAACACATATGCAAGTACACACACAGTCACTCACACATACACACATGCAGACGTGCTCTTACACCTGTGCACCACTGACACCTAGCCACTCACATGCATACGCACTTATAAACACACACGCGCTCCCACATGCAGTCACACACTGCTCCATCTTCTCGGATTTGAGTCTGCCCACTGCGGTTGTCTTTGACCCTGAGCAGTGGTGGGGTCTCCACAGGGGTATGCCCTTCACTCTCTAGCTGCCCTCAGGATCCCTATTCAGTCAGTTATCTCTGCTGGGGGTAAAGGAGCACCTCCAGTCTTGGGATCGGGGCAGTAGAGCAGCCTTTCTTCAACTGGTAAAGGTTTTGACAGGCTGGTTGGCAAGTGGGAAGGAACATTGTGCAGTCTGGTAAGAACTTTGGCTGTACTCTTGGTCCGCATCCCCAGCTGTCCCAGGGTCTTCCATCTCACAATCCTCGGTTTTCTGAGAAACAGATGTCAAGACAAGATGAAACATGTAAGAATTTTATGAGGGAAATGCTTATAAAGAGGACAAGGGGTCTGGGAAAGGCTGGGAGAGATGAGAGACTACATCTGACCTTGACTGAAGGTGGAGAGAGGGGAGCAACCCTAGCTATCTCCATCATGCTCAGTCACTGGCTGGGAGCACCAGGACCCTAAGGACATGGATCCAGTGGCCCTTTGATCATAGGTGAGGTGCATGTTACCTGCCCAGTGGCAAAATCCTCCCCTCCCTGCTGCTCTTGAAACTGCTGCTGAGCTATCAGAGAAGGGTGGCTTGAACACAGCCTGTGTCAGAAGAAGTCCCAGTCAGTTTCATACTAAGTTGAAGCAGAAAATCAGCAATTCATTCAAAGAATGCATTTACCTCAAAATAAAAGGTAAATTTAGTCAATCATTTGCTAACAAGATGTTTTATCTGAGTTCAAGAATGGTTGTCTCCATGTCTAACTGGGAAACACAGTGGCACAGCTGATATCAGCTCTGTGAAATGTCAGGGTTAAACTGCAATAGGGAGCATTTAGCTTGGAAGTAAAAGGACTTTTTGATTGGTGAGGGAAGCTCTAAACATTACAAAGGGTTGTAGAATCATTTTATGTTTTAAAGATGAGTGATTCTGAATTTCCAGATTTCCACACTGCCTGGATCACACCTTCCCCAGCATCTGGTTAAGATCAACAAAAATCACTGATTCGGTCACAGGAGCCAGAAGAGCAGCAGTCTTGTGCACTGAGGTCAAGGAAATGCCAGAGATGTCCATGCAAATACAATGCTTAGCAAAACCATAACCCAAGGCAGGTATTTTGAGAAGGGTAAATAGTCACCTTTCATCATTTTTTACAAAATTGAACAGATATTTATATGCCATCTTAACAGTCACCATAACAAATAATGGAAATTTCTGGAGTTCAATTTTTAAAAGCTCAGTGCATCATAGATGACTAGAAAAAGTGGCTGAATATTTTGAAACTATTCAGTTGGTTGCTGTTTTTCAATGATCGTTTTTAGTTGGCCTCTTTCTATACTAATTCCAGTAGATGCAGAGGACCCCATGATGAATTAATTCCAAGCTGAAGTCCATAAAAGTCAGCAATGGATAGAAGTATTTAGTCAGGAGCTTAGGGTCTCCTTCCACTGGATATAAACCACACTGAAATGTTACCCTGCAGAAATTGCTGTGTGGCGTTGGCTAGGGAAGAAATGCTGTGCCAGTTCCTAGAAGTCAGATGCATTACTTAGCATGTGTTTACCAAGCATGTTAAAGTGCTGGTTTAGTGCTATAAAATGTGAAAAATATAAATCCACCTGACTGTTCAGAGGTTCTGATGAACTTTCTGTGGATAGAGGTGGTTGTAATTTTGTGCATTTTAAGTAGCATTAGGAGTATGGTTTCATTCTTCAGGTAGATTAGTTCCAATTAAGATACAGATGTTTTATTCAGTATGAATACCTATCTCTCTAGGAAATTCTATCCACTCAAAATTCAATGGAACATGCCCTTTCTCTGCATTGTAGCATTCAAGACATTTCAAGTTCGATATAGGACAATATTGCCCATATTTCATTAGTAGACTAATGATAGATGACCAGATCCTTGTGCATAAAACATTTATATTTTCTTTTCAGAGTTTGGGTATTGAAATTGGGCCAAATCACAGAGAGCTCTTCTCTACAAACTAATGAGCTTAGAAAATCCAAATCTTCAGAAATCATGCTTTCAGGGATTTTAATGAATCCCTGAAATTTCCCTGCAGGGAAAATGCACCCAGAGTTTTTGAATCAGGCAGTGACTAAACTTGGGTCAAGTTAGGTAAATTTTCCTCCAGTATGCAGACTGTTAAATTTGCATCTGCATATCTTTGATTCTTTTTTTCAGTCACAATGGTTGACTTTTCTCTTTGAAAAGGAAGATAAGGTGAAGACATCAACTTTTTTCAACTGCCTGTGGAGACCAGGCTGTGGAGTTGGTTAGAGTGACACAATAGAGATTCCCATTTTGATTTAGAATATAATGTGTTAATGAAAATTTGAGATATGGTAAGCAACGAATTAGGAGGTGACTGCCCTTGAAGAAGTACTTTTTACTCACAGTTCCCAAGAAGAGCAACTATGCTACAGGACACTAGTCAGGGAGCAGGCAGAATGAGGGAAAACATGGACAAGAGCCTGTTCTTGCATTAGTACATTAAAGTTGTATGTAATTATGGGATTTGTCATTGCATATTCAGATATGCACAAATAACAATATAATTTGGCCAGCATCCCCTCCAGCACTCCACCCTCTCTTGTCCCCTGGTCCCTTCCCTCTGCTGATTACCCCTAAAAATGATTGTGTGGGAATTATTTCATTTCCTAGGGGCACAAAATTTATTTTTCTCTTCCCACTTAACACCCTCTTCTTTTCCAATCATCCTTCCTCCCCTCCCCTGCTTTCTGTACTCTACTAGACTTCCTTTAGTTCTTTTATTGATTTGTATTTGAATGGTTCTTTATGAAATCTTAGATAAGAGCCTTTGTTGTGGTTTTCATGGAAGGAACAGGTGAGGCAGTATAAGGTTTGGCTAGTTTGGATAATTTCCATGGAATCTGGGAGATAGCGGTTATCCCTAGTTTTGGGACTCCTGTCTGTGGGGTGCGTAGAACAGGTGGATAGGGCTCCAGGGTAGAATATGAGAGCCTAATAAAGAAGGTGCTTGGGTTATGGGCTCAGGATTGGTTGTATTATATTTGAATATACTCCTGGGTAAGTTGTACTTGCAAGAAATTGGATGACCCTGGGAGGGCACTCCCAGTGTCAAAGCATCAGAATACAGAAAATGAAAATCAGGATGCATACACCTCCCCAAGCTCAAACTCCAGGGGTTTATCAAACAATGTGAGGAAGGATTTAGGATTACATTTGCATTCACTAAAAATAACCCCCAAATGGGAAATTTCATGGGTACTAAAACCAAGGAATCAGAGAACTTTGCGCTTGCATGTAAGTCCATGAACCTGCAGTCCATCAGCCAGTGCTGTTCTCTCCATTGTGAGGACAATGAAGGGTTTGTAGAGTGAAGTGGACAGTTGAGCAAGGTGCAAGAGAGAAGGAACATAACTTTGAGGACATGATAGAAACAAATCAGAAAACATTTTTCAGGTAACTCAGCCCAAGAAAGTTTACACTGCAGGAATAATGTTTCCATTACTAGATAAGATGCCAAATTTTGTAAAACTTTGATCTCATCTATTAGCATTGGTGACAAATGACCTTTTGGGAGAAATTGTCAATTGATTAGAAAGAGTGAAAAGTTAGCTGTCAGTAATGCCTACAGTATAGTTTGGTATTTACCATTTTTCCTTTCCCCCCTCATGCCTGTAATGGACTATGCAGATGTCTGTGGGTGGTTATCTATCCTTGGCTAGTTATAGAGTAAAGGGATTTTACAGTTTTAACAAAAGGCATTTATGAATAGAATTTGGTTTTTTTTCTTTTTTCCTAGGAAAAATAGTACCAATTATATATGTAGGAAAAGGAAGATACTGACAGCATATCTGAAGGGAAAGACCCCCTTCCTTCTTACTGGCATTGAACTGCCATTCTATCTCTTATTTTTGTTACCTACTTGATAACCAAGAATTATCCATTATCCCCCTCTCCAGGGTCTTGTGCATGCTAGGCAAATACTCTACCTCTGAGCCACATCCTCAGCTTCCCTGGAGTTACTTGGCAACAGTCAAGAGTTGTCTTTCTTTTGTGTTCTTGCTACATAGGGTACTGTGCACATCTTACAATAGGTATTTTTAAATCAATTTGTCCAATTAATTACTCCAGCTTTTATTTTGTCAAAACAATTGCAAAATGCTATCCTTTTTAATAGGGGATAGTCTACAATAGAGAGTAAAGTCAGGCCTGCTATTTTATTTTGGATCTGGAATGTCCCCTAAGAACTCATGTGTTAAAGGTTTGGTTCCCAAAGCAGCAATGTTCAGAGGTGGGGCTTTGGGAAGTGATTCAATCATGAGGGCGTTGACTCCACCAGTGGATTAATCCATTGATCCATTGATAGCTAAATGGACTACTGGGAGGAGGTAAAAAATGTAGACAGGTGGGATGCGGTTGGAGGAGGTAGATTACTAGAGATGTGCCATTGGGGACTATATCTTGTTCCTGTTCTCTTCATCTCATTCTGTCTCTCCCTCACCCCTCTCTTTCTCTGCTTCCTGGCTCCCAAGAGTTGAGTACTTTCCTTCGCCACACCCTTCAGCCATGATATTCTTTCTCACCTCAGTCCCAAAGCAATGGAGCCAGCTGAAACTTCTGAATCCAACAGCCAAAATAAACCTTTTCCCCTCTTAGTTCCTCATCAGGTGTTTTGGTCCTAGCTATGAAAAGCTGACTAACCCACCTGTCCAAGTTCAAATCCTAGCTGAGCCACTCACCAGCTGAACAAATTTGAAAAACTCTACTAATCTTGCCAGAACCCAAGTTTCCTTCTTGGTAAAATGAGTATAACAGCACCCATAGCACCCACTCATAGCGCTGGGGTGGTCAAATGGTACTGTTCATCTTGTAGATGTAGTTTTAGTATTTTTAAAAAATTTCTATAATATGCAAATATACAAAAATAGTTTAATAAAAAAGACACTTATTATCAGTATTTATTATCTGTACTGTAGTAATAGCTGCAATTTCAAGGAGAAATAGTTTAGGAGGAATTCATCTTCCTCCTAAAAATGTTAGGAATCCAGAAAGATCTGTTTGTCTAATGTTGTGTTCATAGATGAGAATGGGAATTTTAGGGTGTGTCAGGACAGTTAGTAAGTACTTAAAGTCATCATGGTCAACTATAGAGCTGTTTCCCCAGGTAAAGGCATTGGCAGGCATTGACCTGTGACTCAATCTGAAGGGGACTGTAGTTTTCTCCTCTGTCTAGAAAGAGTATGTGATAGCTTTCTTTACTCTTTTCAATGGTTATAGAAGATACAGAACAGTTTTGGCTAAACCTCACATTGGAGTAATGACTCAACCATTTACTTCCTTGTCTTTTGTCTGCTAGCATGTCCTTCCTTCCAATACTGACTTGTGCTTGGTAAGGAAACTAGTTTGAGGTCTTCCTCAGTTCAAGTACAAATGACAGAGATGACACTAGTGAACACATAATGATATTTTGAGGTGCCAGATATTGTTCTAAGAACTTGACACATGTCAACTCATTCAGTAACCCATATGGTGAAGACTATTAATACTATTTCTTATAATGTACAGTAGTAAATACATTTGCCCAGATGAGAGGTCCAGTGCTTGGCTGAGGAGAGGAAGTGGAAGAGATTGATCTGTGCTGCACCAGCTTCTGTTTGACACACGATCAATCAAAAGTTAGGAGTAGTCCCCTGATTTCCTTTTTTAAAGACAAGCAAAAGGACCCAAGCAGAATTTCAGGTCATGACCTTGGTATTATTTAATATGACTCTCTGATTTGTGTCTTTTGGATTTCACACACAAGAAAGAATTCCTTCTCCATCCATCCAGAAGGTCTCGTTGGGGATGTGGCTGAGTGGTAGAGTGGTTGTCAAAATGTGCAAGATTCTGGGTTCCATCTCAAGGACTAAGAAAAGAAAAACGTCCAGTGAGCTCATGTGGATTTATAGGCCCCAGTATTTACAGGGGCCTCTCCTGTGGATGTTGCCCCTCCTCACCCACCCTGATACTCCTGTTCTGAGAGGATGCTGCCAAGAGCTGTGAGAGTAGTAGAAAAAACCAGAATAAAGGTCCCTGAGAGGTATTATGATTGCATCTCTCTTCATATCAATCTTATTCTCATCTACTACTTTCTTTAGTTAGCTGGGTCTATAGTCACTACTAAAACTAGGACCTCATGCTTATGCCCATCTCTAGGGAGAAAGGGATCTTCTTCTTAGCTCCAGGAAAACTCTAAGAAAAGGCTCTGACTGGATGCAATTGACACTTATTCCTTTTCCTGGACCAATCACAATGACCAAAGAAGCAAGGGACCATTTATGGCCCAGTAAAGGCCATGTTTCCACCTTTGCCCATTTATTGCAGCTATGGGAGGGAGAGAGTTCACATAAGAGGGTAAATGCATCATTTGGATGACAGGGCTAGGAAAGGAGTGGGTGGTCTAGAGTACCCATGAAAAACAGTGAGGTTGAGCTCCAAAAGACAGAATGAATAGATGGGCAGGCAGAATAACAATGTGAATCGTAAATACTGAAAAGTACTCTCAGGGGATTGTTCCTCAGAGTGAAGTGAACTGAGAGCATAATTCTCTGCCCTCATCAGCAGGGAGTTTTGGCCTTATGCTTTTAGAGAGGTACAGAAGGAAGCGATGGGGTTAAAGGTATGCATGTACGGGGTGGGGGCTGATGAGGGAGCATATGGTAGCTGAGACTTCTCACCACAGAACCTTTGCATGTGATACATCCTTCAGATTCCAGTCTACATGTTATCTCTTTAGAGAAGTCTTTGCGGATCCCTGATCTAAGCAAGGTCCCTGTCTCTTCTTGTTGTTCATAGAACCCTTTTTACTTTAAAGAATTTATAATAAATTTTAGTTATCTGTTGAATTGTCTGTGTACTTGTTCCTTACCTGCCTTCACACTGGATTGTGTCTGTTTGGCTCCCCTGTACATCTTCAGTGCTTATTCAGTACCTGGCAATCAGTAAATATTGGAGGAATAACAGGCCTTGTGTGAATGATGGTCTTAAGCAGAGATCAAAAGCAAATGGGGGGCGGGGGCTGGAGCAGTGGCTCAGCGGTTTCAGCGCTTGCCTGACAAGCGCGAGGACCCAGGTTCAAACCCTAGCACCATGTACACAACTAAGTGTGGAGCAACTAAGGCCATGTGAAAAACTAAATAAAATTGTTTCTCTCTTTCTCTGTCTCTCTCACTGTCCCTCTCTCTTAAAAAAACAAAAGGGGGAAACCAATGATACCATTTACTCTTTAGGAGAAAAAAAAAAAGCAAATGGGTTCTGCCAGTTTGAGGAGGGGAGAAGGCACAGAGAAGAAAATCACGAGAGTCTAGCAATATGTAGAAGTTAGAAGAAAGAGCGAGAAGCAAGTGCAGTGGCCAACTTAACACCCTCAAAAATCCCAGGAAGCAGTGGTGAGAACATTGGGTTTCCCACCCCATGTAAGGTGAGGGCTTGTCTAGCCATGTTTACTCCCATGTCTGTAGCAGGATGATACCAGTGGGCATTTGGGTTAGCACAGTAAGACTCTGCTCTGTAGCAGAACCACCCATCTGAGAGAAGGTGGTGTTTAGAGTGGTGAGAGAGATGCCAGACTATCAACTGTGTTTCACCTCTGCATTCCGGTACGGTCTCCATTCTCCTTCACCTTTTTCCCATAAGTAATTGTGGCACTGTGGTTGGCCATGCCTGCGCCCCGCAGCAGGCACATTTCCAAAAACTTCCCCACTGTCACTTTACCACAGAAGGTGAAGGTCTGTGAATGAGGCCACTGCAGGGGCCAGCTGTATTTTCAGGACAATATTCTGTGCACCAGTCTAACTTTTAAGTGAGCCGATGGAAAACACAATGGGTTTGCCTGAAGGCTCGATTATCAGTGTACCCAGCACTTTCCTTGCTTCAAGGTTGGACTCAGTGGCCCTGTGTTCTTGACAACAGGAAATGATAATTGAAGAAAGGAAGTCAGTTCAGTGTGTCAAGTCCCCCATGTCTGGGCACTGTGCACTCAACTGCAAAAGGAAGATATTGTCCGTTGAGCAGAACTTTTCAAAGGAGATCTTCATTTCAGGAAGACCTGATTTGTACAATCACTGTTTATGAGTACTATAAAAAGGTGGTCTTGGAGATGTTTAATCTTGCCTTGCCTGACCAACTACTGTCTGGGGGATGGTAGTAGTATAGACAGCATGTCTCTCATTGAATTCTGCACCCTGCTTCCCCACATGGCAGGCAGTGTACGCAGCAAGCCATCTCTGTGTGCACATCTGAACATGGCAGGTAGTGTAGACAGCAAGCCACTCATTGATCTCTGCATCCTCCATCTCTACAGAGTGATTTGTGGCCTTCAATTCATGGCTGCCAGAAGCTCCTTAAGCCATGCTTAGATGAGTGCACCACCAGGGTGAAGATGTCCTTTCATCGTGACTTTCTGGAATGCAAAGTGGACTCCCAGAAAATAAGTCTTATTTTCTCCAAGTTGGCAGCCTTGGCACTATACAGAGTCCCCCAGCTGTTCCCATCTCCACTGCAGCACCCAGCCTATCCCTGCCCTGACACCCCTATCACACAGTATGTGCTGTTGTGTTGATGATGCTCATCCCTTGCTAAGCAAAGTGTGTGATATCACTGTCCCCCATCCCAGATCTGAGGATCAAGCCTCACTTGTCCCTATCTATGTTCTTTTACTTCCAAGTTCTTTTAGGAAGAACAAGGCATCAGATTTTTGTCTTTGTATTTTTTTCTGGTTTAAATTTTTTTTTAATTTTTTTCTTCTATAGAAAAAATAAATAAATAATCACATACTCAAACAATAATACATTGCAAGAGTATTCCCTCCAAAAAAAAAAAAACCAACAAAAACTCAAAACAGGAAGATTTGTCTGGGTTCCTCCAGCTCAGAAGTTTATCTGTGACACACATAAATTTGTATATCTGTACAAATTTTGTTAGCACATATAACTTCCTTAGAGACCCACAAAAATGATTATTAATAATAGCCTAAATTCATAAAAAAGCCCAAACTTATTTCCTTCTAAAAACTTCCAAATCTCTTGTGTTCTTCCTTTTCATTTTCCCATAACTTGTGTCCACATAAAGCCAAAATGCTTGGTGGATTTGATCTATGTGTTTGGAAGACTTTGAATGAATAAGAATGGAGTGCCTCTCTAATCAGTGTTTGATCTGGCAGGGACCCGCTCTCTCCACATGGACACAGCTAATTCCTGTTGGAAATCAGAAGGGCAGAATGTGGTTGAATTCAGCCACAAACCAGAAGCATCATTGGTTTTACATTTAGCCAGTTTTGAGAAGGGTGAGGGATGTTAGGGACTAGATTTCTGATTGGATCTAGGGGTTGTACCCCTACATAAGAAGTTAATATTCCTACAGGCTGATTATATTTCACTCTTTCAAATAGACCTAACTGACAATTTGTCTTTGCTGATATATAGTGATCTGAGAATCCTTGGGCATTGATAACACTCTAGAACCTACATTTTCTTCCTATCTGGGTAAATTTATTTCAAAGCTCAGAGATACCAAATGTAAATTTAAGAGCAAAACCGTACCCCATGCTTCACTGTCATCATGCTAGCTGCGTCTGCCTGTGTGCACTTTGTCATAGAGTCAGGGGTGTGTGTTGTTGGTTCAGATAGGAGAGCTCCAGTCTGTAGTCACAGTAGGAGCTGCCAAGGTAGGCAGGGAGAGAGAAGTAGGCAAGGCTTGTTACATCTCTGACTTTGGTGTTTGTGTTCAAAGTCATACGCTGCAGAACTCTTGGGAAAAATAATAACCCAGCCATTCTGGGTTTCCTCATGAGGGGAAAACTGCTTTGGCACTTTTAATCTGGCTTCTGAATGATGAGGTAAGAGAGAGACGGTGGTCACACCTGCCATTTCCATACTTTTCTGACCAGAAGAAATTTGCTTACTTTGAAAAATCCAGAAATAGTTCCTGGAGGAGAGGCCTCCATGAGTTGCTCTTTAAAGCAGGAGGAGAATTTTAAGAACCAGAGATATCTGAAGGCTCAAGAAACATTGTCATCAGAGAAAGGAGGACAGTGTGGGGCGGGGGCGGGGCGAGTCCAGGGCTCCATTGGGTGTCTAAGAGAATGAATGGAGGGTGAACATTGAACAGTGTGCTGGGACAGTGACAGCCTCCAGATGCATTTGGATGCTATGGGTGCTTTTGTCGGTGTGACTGAATACTGATGGTGGTTTTAGGTGGACAGATTGAGAGCAAAGTCTTTTGCTGTCTAAGTGGTAAGCAGACAGGCTGCAGAGTTTCCACAAGCACTGGGATTCATATCACATACCTGCAACCTCATTTTACAAAATGCTGTGGAAGCACAGCTGGGTAACGCAGGTTTTGAAATCCCAGCTGGAAGCCTTTAGCTCTCTAGCTGTCTTACCAAGCCAGAGATGGGCTAACCTCTTTAAGGGGCTGACCTCTTCATACAATAGGAACCACCATCTAATTCAAGCTCTGACGCTGACAGACTCTGTGACCTTGGCTAAGTTATCTTATTTGGGGGGCCTTGGCATCCCACTTAAATGCTAGAAATAATGACTGCTGGAACCCCAGTACCAAGCACAAGACCAGCACAGCCTGCTCTGGTCTTCCCACTCTGGTATCCAGCTGAGGGACACTGTGCATTAAAAAGCAGAGACTCTAACATCAGCCTTAACTTACTTTGTCCATATCCTCATGTTCATGAATGTGAAACAATGACCCCCTCCAATATATAAGACTATGTTGAACAAATTTTTTAAAAATGCAGAGAATCAAAGAGCAGTTAAGGTGTGCACACATGCATGCCTGCACACACATGCGCTAGAGAGAGAGAGAGAGAAAGAGAGAGAGAGAGAGATAGGTATGATAAACAAGTGTTTATGTGAGACATTTTACATGAATAAACTATTTTCAGAGCAGTTTTAAGTTTATAGAAAAGTGAGTGGAAAATGCATAAAGACCCCATCATCTTCCCATCCCAATTTCCCCTATTATTAACATCTTACATTACTGTGGTACATTTATTCCAATTGATGAACAAATAATGATATATTATTATTAAATAAGCTCCATAGTTTACTTTGGGATTCATTGCTGATATATACTTTTGTGGGTTTTGCCAAATGTATAATATCCTGTATCCAACATTACTGTATCCTACCCAACATTACTGTATCCTACACAGTCATTTCACTACCATAAAAATCCTCTGTGCTTGGCTTGTCTTTCCCCACCTCCTCTGACTCCTGGCAATGGCTGATCTTTTTTCTGTCTCCATAGTTTTACTTTTTCCAGAATGTCATATGGTTGGAATCATACAGTCCAATTGCTGTAGGCTTTTCAGAATGGTTTCTTGCACTTGGTAACATGCATTTCAGTTTCCCCCATATCTTTTTTGGTAGTCCATTTCTTTTAATCACTGAATAATATTACATTGTCAAGGTATGACACAATTTATTTACCCATTCATCTACTGAAGGACACCTTGGTTGCTCTCAAATTTTGGCAACTAAGAATGAGCTGCTGTAAACACTCTCGTATAGGTTTTTGTGTGGATGTAAGTTTTTGACTCAATTTGGGTAGATATCAAGGAGCCAAATTGCTGGACCATCCAGTTAGTATATGTTTCATTTTGTAATTTATTGGGGGAAAAACTACTATTTTGCATTCTCTTCCACAATGAATTGGAATCCTGTTGCTGTTCATCCTCACTAGCAGCCCAAATGAGGCTGTCAGTGTTTTGGATCTGAGCCATTCTAATAGGTGTGTAGTTGTCTTTATTGTTTCAGTTTGCATATTTATAATGACATATGATATAGAGCCATCTTTTCACATGCTTATGTGCCATCTGTGCATCTTCTTTGGTAAGGTATCTTTTCAGATCTTTTAACAACTTTTTATTTAAGAGTTCTTTGTTTCACTTACTAGACCTTTATCAGATATGTGATTTGCAACTATTTTCTTCCAGTCCGTGGTTTGTCCTTTCATTCTGAGAAGTGTCTTTCACAGGGCAGATTGTAATTTTAATGAGGTTCAATTTATAAATTTTAATCATTTGCCTTATGTTGTATCTGAAAAGTAATCACCAAACCCAATGTCACCTAGATTTTCTTATATTTTAGAGATTTATAATCTTTGTTTTTCATTTAATCCATGATCCATTATGAGTTAATTTTTGTGAAAGGCATAATGTCAGTGTCTGTTTTTTTGTTTTTTTTTTAACCTATGGATATCTAGTTTTCCCAGCACCTTTTATTGAAAAGTCTACCCTTTCTCCTTAATGTCCTTTGATACCTTGTCAAAGATTGGTTGACTGAAAAATAAAAAGAGATTGGTTGACTGCATTTGTGTGAGTCTATTTATAAGTCCTTATTCAGTTCTATTAATATACTTTTCATCAATACCACACTGTTGTGATTGCTATAGCTTTGTAGTAAGTATCAAAGTTAGTGTAAGTCCTTTGTCTTTGTATTGTGTTGGACCTTCTGGGTCTTTTTGCCTTACCATGCAAACTCTGGAATCATTTTGTTTATATACACAAAATTACTTCCTATGATTTTGAATAGGATTACATTGAAGCCATATATTAAATCTGGAAGGACTGATATATTAATAATATTGAGTCTTTCTGTCCATGAACATGGAATATTTCTCTTTATTTCTAAGGTCTCTGATTTCTTTCATCAGCTTTGTATTTTTAAATATAGAGTTTATGCATATCATAAGATTTATACATAGGAGAGCTTTTCTGGTGATAATATAAATGGAATGAAATTTTTACTTTCAAATTCAAATTGTTCATTTTGGGGATATATAGGAAAACAACATTTGCATATTAATCTTGTATCTTACAACCTTGCAAAAATTTCTCATGAGTTATAGGAGGTTTTTCTTTTGCCATTGATTCTGGAATTTTCTAATTGGCAGCCATGTGATTCGTGGGGGTGGGGGAAGCAGGGTTTGTTCTTTTTTTTATTCCTACCCAATTTGCATGCCTTTTATTTATTTTTCTTCTTCTATTGCATTGGCTAAGACTATAAGAAGTTACATCCTTTTCTGTTCCTGGTGTTATGGAGAAAGCACATAGTTTCTCACCACTATTTCTACTATTAAGCCCACAATGTGACATGAAGTAGTGGGTACTCTACCAAAACTCTTTTGGAATTCATTCTTCCTTCTCTGAGGGCTTTCTCTAGCCACAGAAAAGGTTCATCTTGTTATATGGAGAAGGCCAAACTGCTGACAAGCTACTGAAGCTTTTGGATTTTCACTGATGAATATGATATTAGCTGTGAGAATTTTGTAGATGCTTTCTACCAAGTACCCTTCTACTCCAAATTTGCTGAGAGTTTTTAATCAGGAAACGGTGTTGTATTTTGTCAGGTGGTTTTTCTGCAGCTATTGATATGATCATTTTTTTAATCCTTTAGCCTGTTGATTTAATAAATTACAATGATTGTTTTCAAGTGTGGAACATGCCTTGCATCTTGGAACAAATGCCACTGGATCATGACATTTAAATTTTTATACATGGTTGAATTTAATGTGATTTTATTTTGTTGAGGATTTTTTTTGCCACTGTGTTCATGAGCTGTATTAGTCTGTAATTTTCTTTACTGTAATTTCTTTGTCTGATTTTAGTATTAAGATAATGCTATTCTCATTGAATTAGTTAAGAAATATTCCCTCTACTTCCATTTTCTAGAAAAGATTATAGAGAATTGATATAATTTCTTATTTAAATATTTAGTATAATTCACTAATGAATTCATCTGGACCTGGTTCTCTTTTAAAAAGTTATTAATTTCTCTTTTAGAAGATTATTAATTACTGATTTAAATCCTCTAATTATATAGGCTTATTCAGATTATATATTTCTACTTGTTAGAGTTTTGGTAGATATTATCTTAAAGGAATTGGTCCATTTCATCTAGGTTTTCAAATTTATGGGCATGGAGTTGTAGTAATATCTCTTTATTATCATTTTATATACCTTTATATATCTTTTATTTTTGATATTAATAATTTTTATTTTTTCTCCTTTTCCTTATAAACTGGCTAGAATTGGATCAATTTTATTGGTCTTTTTAAAAACCACCTGTTAGTTTCATTGATCTTTTCTATTACTTTTCTATTTTTAATGTCATTGATTTTTGCTTGTATATTTATTATTTCTTTTCTTATTCTTACTTTGTTTTTAATTTGCTTTTTTTTTAGTTTCTTGAGGTGGAAGCTTAGATTATTAAGTTTAGATCTTTCTTCTTTTTTTAATATATGCATTCAGTGGTATAAATTTCTACCTAAGCACTATTATTGTTGCATCAACAAATTTTAGTAAATGGTATTTTCATTTCTATTTTATTTGAAATACTTTTAAACTGTAGGGTAGTAAGAAGATAATTTAATATACTTGCAAATTGCCAGAGCTGACCTTTTCAATACTTTAAATTTTATTCTTCTTTTTATCAGCAAAGCCAATATGACACTGCCCCTCATATGGACATCATCTTCTTGTCTTCACCATTTCACATCACAATTCCCATCTCTCTTCTCCAGACACAGAGCCTTTCATGAAGGAGTGTGTTTCATTCCAGTCCAATTACTTGTACTGCGGTAATCAATTTTTCCGTCATTACGACAAAACACCCAAGAGAAAGAACTTAAAGGAGGAAAGATTTATTTTGGCTCACAGTTCAGTATTACCATCCATGATTGGTGGGTTGTTAGGCAGAAATATCATAGTTGAATGGCATGGTAGAGCAAAGCTGCTCACCTCATAGCATCCAGGAAACAAAGAGGTGGGGGATGAAGAGCTGGGGACAAAATATAACCTCTCAGGGAATCCCCCAGTGACCTACTTCCTCCAACCAGGCGCACTTCCTGCAGTTTCCACCTTCTGCCAACAGCCCATTCAGTTAGGACTCCCTCAGTGGAGTAGTCCCTTGATGAGAACAATGATCCAATCACTTCACCATAGCCCCTCCCGTGGAGACTGCTGCACCTGGGGACAAGTCCTCAACACATGAGCCTTTGGGGGATATTCTAGATCTAAATTGTTAACACTCCTGTTAACATTCCAGTGTGAATGTCAGGAGCAAGAAAGGAGTACAGTCATTACAGTGAAAGGTAGTAGAAGCAAAATTCATAGATATGTAGTCCAGAGTGCATGGACATGTATTTATATATCTCTCTTTGCTTCACATCTCCTAGAAGCAGCCTAGGATCAAAGTTTCAAGGTCAAATAGTTTATTTGTCTGTTCAGATCAAGAAGGGGGAATATGAGACAAGGAAGGGAAGAATGCTGGGGAAAATAACATTTTCAAGGAAATTGTCATTGCTTAATCCTTCTGGGAATTCAAGCATACATGAGAAATGAGGAAGCAGGATTTTTATCCAGAACATCCATCAGCCATTGGTTAAGAGTGACTGCCAAATACATTGACCCCTATTATTTCTAAATGAAGCAAAAGTTAGTTCTTACAGCCAGAAAGAGCCCTCAGGTGTCAGCATCCAGAAATTAAGCAGGTAGGCACTGGAATGTTCAAGTTAAGGGAATGCGGGCAGTCTACCGACAGCATCTGTTAAAACATCCTATAAAAAAATAATTTCTGAATGTCTAATTCACTTAGTAGGTACGTAAAAAGAAAAGGGGGGAGCACTAGCCTTACTGATTACATGCCACGTTCCCCCAGTCCCTAGGATCACACTCCAGCCTTGCAAGAGCCCTGTGAGGAAAGTATGGTTATCTTTATCCCCATTGCTAAGGGTTCAGCACTTAGCAGTGGCATATGCCAGCACTTAGACTCTGACTCACCTGTTCAGGACCCTGAGTTCCAGAGAGTATGGTTTCAGGACCCCTTAAGAACATTCAGGAAGGAAACGAATATGATCGGGGGATAAAAGATCTTATTTTCAGCCAACATTTAGAGGGAGAATATAATAAGTTCTGGGAGCTTTTTAATTAAACATTGAAAAGTACAAGAGATTGAAAGCAAGCTGCTTCAATGGGAAAGCTAATATTTACAGATTAAAAAACATGCAAAAGTCTGGAAATCCAGGTCTTTCATTAGGTGTAATATAATTACTGAATTTCTGTTTCCTAGCAATAAGGAAAAAGATGTTAAATCTAGGTCCACAGATTGCATTTAGACAGGTCTTGAATTTGGTCACTGGCTAAAGCATGTTGCCAAGGGACATGTCTTTGGAGGTTTTAATGGAAGTAAGTGTTCTGGGAAATTGCTCTAGAAAGGACAAAGTTACTCTTATTCACAGGATTCAGGTGACATGGATGAACCATTTAAGTGGTAAATACCAGGAAGGAAATGTTCTTTAAGTGACCTTGAGTCATTCTTCCAGAATATCTGCCTACAGGGAAAACTCTTCTGCTAAAGACAGAGACCTCAGCTTTGCCACCTACTTGCTGTGGGACTATGGATAAGTTCGTGGAATGAGGATAATTTTTGGTGAGTTCATATTTGGCTGTATTAATGGCACATGGCAGACAAGTGAACAAGTAAGTAGCAGAGCCTTTTCCAAAATCCCTTTACATGAAACCTGCTAAACTCGTATCAGCTTCAACTCCCACCTCTTGCTCATGCTAAGTCGGACAAGCCTGGTGGTTTTCTGTAATTCCCAATATCTCCTGCATGACTTGGATCTTAAGAATCCCATAAAGCTAGAAGGACAAGCAGAAAGCACCTTGTTGAATCACTTAGCTGGTGTAATAATAGACACAACCTAAGCAGTACAGCTTAACACCACAGAAGTTTATTTCTCTTTCTTGCCAAGTCCTGTGCAGTATTAATCAGGTACCCATCCACACAGAGACTCAGGAACCCAAGAGCCTTCTGTCTTCAGTTTACCATCTGCTGGGGCCTCAGGCATTCCCTTCTTCCTGGCAGATGAAGAAAGAGGGAGGATGGAGGATCACAAGGGAAATTTGAAGGATCAAACCTAAAAGGGGTGCTCAACATTTTTTTGCCCATGTGTTATTGTCCAGCGCTATATTGTTACATGGCTCAGTCACATGGCCAAACACTGCAAGTTAGGTATGTGTCTCAGATGTATAGGTCGTGGGTTTTAGTGGAATCATAGCCATCTCTGCCTTAATTGTGTAAGACCAGAAATGGGGCCACAAAGGTCTGACAATCTCTAATGAGGAGGCTTATCTTAAAAGATGAAATTTGGTAGAGATGAAAATAATTTTGGGCTCTTGGTTTGGGGAAAGCCTTTTTACGGAAACATAGGTTGGAGATGTGACTTAAGTACTTTGCACGTGTAAGTGGCTCTGAGCTTTCTTGGGTCTACACGTAATGTACTGAGGGGTAGCTAATGTTTGCCAAGTGTTTTCTATGTGACAGGCTCTGTACTGGGCATTTGGGTGCATTTGCATGCATTATCTCATTCCCTCTTTACCACCACCATTTGAGGCCAGGCTTCTTCATCATTCTTACTTCACAGGTAAAGAATCTGAAGCTCAGGGAGATTAAGGTCACAGGGCTGATATGGGGCCCATGAAATTCTAATCCACCTTGGTCTTGTTTGGATTTCAGGTCTTTCTAAAGAAAGGACTTCCTGAACCAGGGAATTAGTTACTCTTGCTCTCTACTCTGCTAGATAGACATCCTTTTGGTGCATGTGGTCAGTTCTCAATGTCACACTTTTAGAAGTTGGAGGGAGGAGGTGAGCTCAGTGGTAAGGGTATGCATGGTGTCCAATTCCTGACCTATAGGGAGGGATGGGTGTCTGGTACTGTTTGGCCAGCAGAATGGGCATTTCAAGTGGCCATCCCATCTACTGAAAGGAAAGGAAGACTAAGTTTCAGAGCCCTGAGCAGTAAATCTAAGGCCTGAACAGATGGTGTTATGGGAGACTGCCTTCTGCTCAATAGAAGAAAAAATATTTTTTGCCCTTAAAAAAAATTCAGAGGTGGGAAGATGTCAGGTTTACCATCCATGGAAGTATTTCAGATGATTCTGGGCAAAATTTGTTGGTGTTTTGAGGAAATTCAAGCACATCTTTGGAGGGAGGTGAGCTGCTCTAGGAACCCATAGGTGGATGATTCATTTTCTCCTTTTCACACCCTTAGAAAAGTCCTGTTGCTGTGCTTGGAACAGCTTAGGCAAATGGACAAAGGGGTGGGGACAACAGTGAGAGTGAGAGCGAGAGAGAGAGAGAGAGAGAGAGAGAGAGAGAGTGCACTTACTGCCTTAAGTCCTTTTATAACTGACTTTGGACCATTCATGAGAGTGGAGCCCTCTGACACCTTCCGTTAGGCACTACTTTCCAACACTGTTGTATTGGGGTTTACATTTCCAACACACAGTTTTGGTTGACACATTCAGAGCAGTGTATAGAGCAACTTAACATAGTCCTGGTACCCAATTAGTGCTCTATAAATTAATAGTATTTGAGAGAGAGCAGGCCTTGAGGTCATTTTCTGTTCTTCTACTCGTAAGAGAGGGAAGAAACCATACTTCCTGGTCAGGGGAAGTACACCTGAGAAACAGTCACTCTGTGCCTCCTGGGGTTGTAGCCATGGGTTGGACACATTTGGGAACACTGCCAAATTTGTTGGGGATCCCCTGAAACAGAGCCCAAGACACAAGGATTTTGAGTATTTTTTTTAGGGTAGTGATGGCAGGAAAAAGAAGTGAATGGACAGTGAGAGTGAGGAGGGAAAGGAGAAACACCAATCACGGATTCCATGTTGAATGTGTTACTGCCTGGGGCAGATGGAGCTTTGCAGTACTAGCACTGAGTAGAATGCCACCTGGAGTTGTGTCTCTGAAGAAATGGCAGCAGGAAGATTTATCCACCACTCTGTGCCCCTGGTGGCTGAAGGCCAGTTCCCTTGTACTCTCAGGAGGGGAGCAGTAAATGTCAATAAAATCACCCTTTTCTCCAGTGTGTCTTGGAAAGAGGAGTTTAGGGGATATCTGTTTCTAGCCACCTCTTCAACCAGGGTCTCCTGTGCACTACATGTTCTATACAATCATGCATGGCTGCCATCACCTTATTCAGTGCACTGCATCTCAGGATGGGGGTGACTTTCTGTAACAGTGCTTGGCATTTAGCAAAGTACATAGTTGTCCACTTGTTCCATTCTTCAATCGTGGTAAACAATAGAGATTGTCCTCTGAGCAAAGCCAGCTCTTTATCTCCTCCATTGTTGATGACAGTTCTGTGTGACACAGCAGAGAGTGCAAACCCAGGAGTTCCATTACTTGAACTAATCCCCTCCTTTTGCAAGAGCAAATGAAAGGTTGGCCCACAGCTCCCTGTAGTAGAAACATTTTGATGTTGGCTGCAAAAGCATGTAGGTCTGTGAGATTTTTGAGGCCATCAGGGAGGTTACATTTCCAGCTGCTGATAAATAACCTTCAACTGTTTTCTTATTGACTCCATCCTTTCCTGCTGCTGTTTCCTTCACTTGTATCTCAGGAGTAGACCCCATGGTCCTTGTCATGTAGTTGGCATCTCAGATCCCAGACTATCAAAGGGCAATCCACCTTGTTCCTGTTTTTATTCCCCCTAGCAGTGCTCAAAAAGGCTTTCAGCCCCAATCAAGTGAAAGAAGGAAATGATTACCAAAAACCTTCCCTGCACCCCCATCCTTACTTGCTTTTCAGGACATGCTTCAATCTTTCTGCATGTTATAAGACAGAATTCTCTCTGGTAGCTATTTTCAGAAGCCTAGAACACATATCATTACAATGCAAGAACATAATTCAAGACAAGCCCAGCTCCACTCCTGGGAAACATTGCCTATGAGAGATAAGACACTTGAGGTTTATCCTGCAAGTGCACCAGTTCTGTATCAGCCACAAACCAACATGGGAAAAACCAAGGCGGAAGAGGTGGTATACTCTTTTTAAAGAACAGGGTTAGAATTTTCCAAGGGAGGTTGTCTGCCAATTATCAGATGTTCACATCAAAACCTACTATCTAGCCATCAGGCTCCCAGCAGTATAGTTGCATACTAATTGTCAAAACTCACCAGTGACAAAATTTTTATAAATGAAAAGTGGATGGCTAATGTGGAGGTCTGAAGGGTGTGTGTGTGTGTGTGTGTGTGTGTGT
>PVKS010032582.1:0-22340 GCA_004027875.1 Aplodontia rufa | reverse complement strand
AAAAAAAATTAAAAAAAAAAAAAAGATACCAATGTCATTCTTTACAGATATAGAAAAAACAATTCTCAAATTCATTTGGAAAAACAAGAAACTCAGAATAGCCAAAACATTACTAAGCAAAAAAGACGAAACAGATGGATTCATAATACCATATCTAAAACTATATTATAGAGCTGTAGTAACAAAAATAGCATAGTACTAGTATCAAAATAGGAATGAAGACCAATAGACTAGAATAGAAGACACTGAAACAAACCCACAAATCTTTAAATATCTGATCTTTGACAAAGGGGGTCAAAATATAACATGGAGGAATGACAGCTTATTCAACAAATGGTGGTGGACAAACTGGACAGCCACTTGCAGAAAGCTGAAATTAGATCCTTATCTCTCACCTTGCACAAAAAATCAAATCTAAACAGATCAAGGATCTAGGAATTAAACCAGTTACCATACAATTGCTAGAAGAAAAGTTAGGACCAGCACTCCAGCATATGGGAGTAGGCAAAGACTTTTTCAACAAGACTCCTAAAGTGAAAGAATTAAAGTAAAAAATCAATGAGTGGGATGCCATTAAGCTAAAAAGCTTTTGCACAGCAAAGGAATTTGTCAAAATTGTCAAGAGGCCACCTACAGAATGGGACATAATCATGACCTGTGATTCTTCTGACAGGGGCCTAATATCCAGAATATACAAAGAACTCAAAAATCTTAATATCAAATACACAAACAGTCCAATCAATAAATGGGCCAAAGAGCTAAGTAGAAGCATCTCAACAGAGGAAATTGAGCAAGCCAATGAATACATGAGAAAGTGCTCTAAATCACTAGTAATCAGAGAAATGCAAATGAAAACTACATTAAGATTTTACCTCACCCCAGTCAGATTACCAAAAATGAAGAATATAAACAATAACAGTTGCTGGAGGGGTTGTGAGGAGAGAGGAGCACTAGCACACTGTTGGTGGAACTGCCAACTGGTCCAGCCCCTCTGGAAAGCAGTGTGGAGAATCCTCAAAAAATTAGGAGTGGATCCACCATATGTTCCAGTAATCCTTCTCCTGGGTATTTTCCCATAGGAGTGAGAATCAGCTCATTACAGCGACACAGCAAAATCTATGTTCATAGCAACTCAATTTACAATAGCTAAATTATGGAACAAACCCAGGTACCCCTCACAGGATGAATGGATCCAAAAACGGTAGTGTGTATGTATATGTATGTATGTGTATATATACATATACACATATACAATGGATTTCTACTCAGCAATTAGAAACAATGAAATTGCAGTCTTTGAAGGTAAATGGATGGCGATGGAAGAAATCATGCTGAGCAAAGTTAGCCAAACCCAGAGAGTCAAGGGCTGAATGTTTTCACTCATTTATGGAGGCTGGAGCTAAATGCAGGCCTGTGTGAAAGGTTGTTAATCTCATGTATTAGACCCAACAAAGATATTGTAACAAATAATCTAGGGCAATCATAGATATGTAGCAGGGATAGGTGGGGAGGGGAGAGGGAGGGAGAACAGGGAGGGATCTAATTCTGGTGTAAGTGTATTTGCATATCATATTGTTACTTTAAATGCATTTATGATTGTACAATAACTCAATTCCTTAATTTAAAAAAATTTTTTTAAATAAAAAATAGGGGCTGGAGAGGTAGCTCAGCGGTTACGGCGCTTGCCTGGCATGCACAAGTACTCGGGTTCAAACCCAAGCACCATGTATACAACCAAGTCTCAGAGCAAAGAAAGCCATGTGAAAAACTAAATGAATAAAAAAATTGATTCTCTCTCTCTCTCTCTGGCTCTCATTGTCCCCTCTTTCTTTAAAAAAAAAGAAAGAAAGAAAGAAAGAAAAAATAAAAAATAAGGGGTTGGGGATTTAGCTCAGTGGCAGAGCACTTGCCTAGCACATGCAAGGCCCCGAGTTTGGTCCTCAGCCCTGAAAAAATAAATAAAAAATAAAATTGCATTGGAAAAAAAAAGTGAAGGTCATTAGAAACATGTTTGAGGCAGAGACTTGTTAGAAAGCGAGAGGATCAGGCCTGAAATTAACCAAAAGATCTCATGAATTCTGAGCAGCAAAAACCATAGGAAGCCTGTGTGGTTCCCATGATACTATTGTTCCTTTTCTGTGTGCTCACCCACTGTCATAAGAAGTCCTGTATGGCCAGTTCGCAGCCTTAGCTGCTAATTCAACAGGGTTCTCTGATGAAAGCATTACTCCCTTTGTTATGGTTTGGATATGTGATGTGTCACCCTACCTCCAACAACAACAACAAAAAAAACTCATGTGTGAGTCAATGCAGGGGTGAAACAGTTGGATTGTGAAAGGTGTAACCTAAATCAGTGGATTAACTGAATTGTAGCTATGCAGCTGGGGTGTAGCTGGAGGAAGTAGGTCACTGGGCTGTGACTTGGGGTTTTTGTATTTTGTCCCTGGTGAGCAGAGCTCTCTCTCTGCTTCCTGGTTGTCACTTCCTAAACTGGTTTTCCTCTGCCACACCCTTCTGCCTCACCTCAGGCCCAGAGGTACAGAGTTAGCCAGCCATGGACTGAACCTCTGAAACCATGAGCCAAAATAAACTTTTCCTTCTCTAAATCATTCTTGTTGGGTCTTTCGGTCAGAGCAACAAAAAAAAGCTGACTAAAACACCCTTGATACTATAACCTTTATATCAGCAAATTCAGAGTCACAGGGATTAGAAGCAACAAAAAATTTTAGTGACTCATTAAGTGCAACTCTGAGAGGCACAATCACCCCACTTTCACCCTTTGTTTCCCATATTACACCTTCTATGTATGAGGGAAAACACCACTAACTATATTGCTCACTAATTTAGAATGTGCACATCTGAAGGATCATGCCAAAATCTTCCAAAGTGTTATCCCCTGGACACTCCAATCATGTTTTGTTTTGTTTTTTAACATAAATCAGTCCTAATAACCCATTCCAATTTTATAGGGCCATGTCTCTGGTGATAGTGACACGATAAAATCAAAGAGTCCCTCGGCATCAGCTTTTTATCCTGTCTCTGCCACTATTTTTTGTTTTGTTTTGTTTTGTTTTTCAGGGCTGAGGACCAAACTCGGGGCCTTGCACATGCTAGGCAAGCACTCTGCCACTGAGCTAAATCCCCTCTCTGCCACTATTAAGTGAATTCTTTAGTTGGTAGCAGCATGTAGAACATCATAATTGTGTTATAATGCATCCCTAAATTCATGGATGATGTTGCTAGCATGGTCTGATTCCAGACTGAGTACCTGACAATGAGGACATATCAGTGTCCCCTCCATGAGTAAGGCACAACATATAAGGTGTCAGTAGCTGATGGAAAGCTGGGTATTAAGCAATAATAGTCTACGCCAGCCTAGGTAAGAGAGTCTCTACTGAGCTCAGGCACAGTGTCCAACTCTGTACCATGACCACTTTGAGTTCAAAGTAGAGTGAAAGGACTAATAACTATAGGACCATTTTCGTTCCACTAAATATTAAGAATTCTTCCATAGAGGGGACTTTTGGTGAGCATTCACATAAGATGCAAGTATTCATATGCTCTACACTCATTTTAGTTCCTTAAACCTCCAGTTACCAGTTTTCCAATCATGTTTTTTTTGTTTTGTTTTTTAACACACCAAGCCCATTAGCTTCCACTCATGATTTGATGTGGATCTTTACCTACATGCTTTCATCTCTTCTATGGAAAAAGTAGGCAATGAGTTGTACCACTAGAAGTCCCAAGTTTCCCTTTTCCACTAATCTTCAAGTTCCCCATAGAAGAGAGCTGACTGATGCTAACATATTGTTTAGAGCCATTTTGTAAGGCTGACTTGAATATTTCTTCATTAAATATAGGGATATAGATATGGCCCTGGGTTCAGAGGCTGGGTATATGAGCCTTGTTACTCAAGATCCATTCAGTTTTCACTATATATTCCTGCCTATATGTATGACCTCTGATTAGTAATGAAGTTTCAGCCTGATGAATCAGAGAACACACTGCTCCTGGTGAGCACTCAGATTGTCTTTAGTATTCCATAGCCAGGCATTTACTCTCTATTAAAGCCAGGTTATAAGCCAATAACTATTTTTCAAAAGCATAATAGCCTTTGACAAAGAGAATGACTTTATTCTAAAATACCACTCCTGTAATTGTCTAGTGGAGGCTTTCCTAGGCTTAACTGAACATCCCAGTATACTGTAGGCACTTTAGGCAGGTACCATAAGATCTGATGACCCATGGCCCAAATGGTAAATTGCTTTTATTATAGGTTAGACCAACCAAAGGAAATTCTTATGTTTTCCATCTTGTTAAGGCTGGTAAGCCTTTGGGGTTTCCCACTTAATGGGTCAGAGAACACTTTTTACTATACAAGTTTCCTCCAAATACATAATACTTGGTCCACCCAGTGTTATGGGCCTTTCTTCTTGCTGGGAACATAACATACTAAAATTTGGCATAATATCTTATGCCAAGATTCTATGAGTCTCTACTGAGCTCATCGTAGAGCTCAGTAGAGCAGTGGCACAGTGGTTATGGCACTTGCCTGGCTTGCACAAGGACATGAGTTTGCACCCCAGCACCACATACACAATGAAGTGTTGGAGCAACAAAAGCCACATGAAAAATTAAATAAAAATTGATTCCCTCTTTCTCTCTCACTTTCTTTCCCTCTCTCACTGTCCCTCTCTCTTTAAAAAAAAGATACTAAAACTTTTTTTTTTGGTTTCATCAACATAATCCTAATTAAAGAGCCCCTTCACACAAAACACTTTGCAGAGATTGCTGACTACTGTATTTTCATGGGGCATGTGTTTCTGATATTTAATTTAGCCGCCCTTCTCTAATACTGATATGCTCATAGCAGTTCATTGATCCTGGTGTGAGAACATAAGATGACACTACTAATAGATCTAATATTGGACAACATTCTTATTTTTTTTTTGCACTACTGTTATCTTTTTCCCTCAAATTTCCTTACTTTCTCTGTCATTTCTCCTGTTTCCCCACACAGCTGTATACATGACTGACCAAATCAACCATTCATTCACTCACTGATATGGATTGAGTACCCACATTGTGCCAGGCACTTGGAAACCACTAGGTATTCAGCAATGAGCAAACTAGACATGGTAACTGCATGCCTGGCACAGTTAGCAAGTTGGTGGCTTGGATACAGAAAATGGAAAGGAGGGAGAAAAGATACTTTGCCAGAGTACTAACCTTGCACACAGTGATCCTGCCCACTGACCTGAGAATTAAACAGAGCAGCCATTTATCCTTCTTTAGAGGAATTTGTAAAAGAGCTAAAGTGTTCCTCTAGTCCTCTTTTGTGCAGAGAACACTTAAATGGAAATTCCATTTCTTCCTGTGGTAGAAGTCTAAATGTGAGAAAACAAGGAAAAGAGTTTCTCCTAATACTAGCAGTATTCCTTGGCAGTGTTGAATGCCCACTTGGGATATCCTATAATTAATTCAAACTGACACCAGCCTGCCTGGTTGAGTGATATTCCCCAGAAACTTTCAGCTTCATGATGGACTGTTCCAGAGTTAGAGTTTTCCCAGATGAATATGATAGAGGGAGAAAGGCTTGGGAATTTGAGCTGTTTCCATACAGACAGTGACAATAATGATAGAACCTAGGATGTGGAAGAAGGTACAGATAGGTTGATATTAATGGATAGAAAGTGATGGGGCGAGTTGGTCAATGAATTACAAATCTTGAAGAAATTAAAGAATTATTACAGTAAAAATATGGCAGGCAGTAAGATTTTGAATGAAAAAATGGACTTTATAAATTTGCAGTCATAGAGGTAGTGAATGTTTCTGATGGTAAAAAGGAAGTAAGCAAGAAATGAAGCATGTAGGGGAAAGTTCATTAGAGGAAGTCAAGAGACTGAGGATGACATTGTACAGCCCATCCAAATAGATGTTGAAATCAATAGGCAGAATGACAGGAATTGAAAAAGAAAAGCAAAGTAAACTGCTAAAATTTATAGTACATGGAGAATGACCAAGCAGTTGGCAGATGACAAGCCAGATGGCATAGACCTCAGAGAGGCAGGGGATTTATTTTATTTTATTTTTATAGTATGGGTTGGGAGGGAATAACTCTCTGGATGTGGCACTGGGGAAATATAAGCTAACCCCTCTTGATCATACAGAATAAGCAAAGTGTGTACTGCAAGTTTCAGGAGGTGAAGAAAACATTCTGAGGAGTCTATTCCTGTGGAAATGAAATAATATTTGCTGATAGTGTAGCCTTCAAAGCATAAAATAACCAGCACAATTTTTTATAATCAAAACTAGGGACTAGAGGTATGACTTAAGAGTGGAGTATATACTTAGCACATGAGGCTCTGGGTTCAATTCCCAGAGCCAGGGGAGTGGGGGAGATCTTCTAGTTGCTAAGGATAGGGAGCTACTAAGAGTTTGTAACCCTGATCCCTGCCCTCCATAACTCACCTTCCTCATCACATCACCATCATCACACTGAATTTAGGACATACAATAACCTCTATACCATTCTTGCCAAAGAATGGTCTCACAATTCTTAATGTCCCCTTTATACACATGAGACCAGATTACAATCCATTTGTGGATTTCTCTCCCTTTCTTCCTTCTGTTCTTCTTCCCTTTCCTCTAGTCTCTTCCTCATGTTTTCCTTTAAATCATCTATTCATTTAGTAAGGCTTTCAGAGCCCAAAAGGAAATCAATATAAAATAACATGCAACAAAGTATTATCACTTATAAAGAACTGTTACTTATCATCAACTCAAGCATTGTAGTGGGAGGACTGCCTACATAGTTCTTTTAGGGTCTGTTCCCCACCGCCTCAATACCTTTAAGAACTTCTAGAGACCTAAAGGAGGAAGGTCCCTCATTACCTCCATAAGAAACACCTTTCAAATTCAAGTTTTCTATCTGAAGACCTGCCTCCGCCCCCAAATGGTTGACAGCAGAGATGTCCAATTGTTTTAGGGAAAACTTTATCCCAGGGACAGCTATACCCGAATCTGAAACCAAGCCTAAAGCCTAACAGTTAAAATTCTACCTTATTTATTATTATTATTTTTTTGTTTTGGCAGTACTGGGGATTGAATCTACGGCCTCATGAATGTTACCTAAGCACTTCCACTGAGCTGCATCCCCAGTTCTAACAGGTTAGAATTCTAAAACTAATATCCAGATTCAAACACAGAAACTGGAAATCAGGTTATTACGTAGAAAATGTCGCTGGGCTTGATGACTCATGCCTGTAATCCCAGAGGCTCAAGAGGCTGAGGCAGGAGGATTTTAAGTTCAAAGCCAGCATCAGCAATTTAGTTAGAAAACTAAATAAAACATGCTGGGAATGTGGCTCAGTGGTTGAGTCCCTCTAGGTTCAATCTCTGCTCCACCCCTCCAAAAAAAATTATCAGATGGCATATTGAGACCTTTTATTCCAACTAATTATTAATAAGGATAGTTTTATAGAGTGTATTGCAAATACTTGGCTGTGGGATGATTTGTCAACTTATTTCAAATGTGTTATTCAAAATTAAATACAAGGCACTAAAAAATATGGATTTCCTCTATGCCTGCATATAATAAACATGCCTCTGTGTACTACATAAGCATTTCAATATTGAGTTTTCAACCAGAAAAGGCACCCTTTTAAAAGTTATAGTAGTGGTAAATTAAATTTGGAAGAGGAGAAAGTAATGCAGACTTGGTACTGAAAAAATTAAAACTTTCAGTCTAACAACATAGCCTTAATTGGGTTTCTCTTATGACACTGTACATCTGCCTAAATTCATACATATAAAGATGAGTGGCAAAACAATAACAAATTCACTATCCCACTAAAATAAAAGAACAGCAATTAACTTAAATGAACTGCGTTATTTGTAGCCTGCCAAAGATGATGGGAGATTTTTCATATTGTCAGTTACTGTACAGTACTGTAATCCTGTAGAATAGTATTTTGGAAATAATTACTTGCAGGGCTGGAGCAGCAGCTCAGCAGTTCGGCACTTGCTTGGCATGCACAGGATGTGAATATGAACCCCAACACCATGTATACAACAGTGTTGGAGCAACGAAAGCCACATGAAAGGCTAAATAAAATTGATTGCCACTTTCTCTCTCTCTCTCTCACTGTCCCTCTCTTTAAAAAAATAAAATAATAAGCATTTGCGAATATATTAGGAATTGTGAGAAACTGGGAGGCAGGAGAAAGAGCAAAGTGAGGTAAAATACTTTCTTCGTGGCTTCAGCAATAAGGATAATGAAGAGATATGAAAGTTTTAGAATAAGAGAGCACCAGACAACCAACTAAGCCTTTCACAAAGATCTTTGTGCCTCAGGGAAGTAGTCAGATAGGTTTGTACGAGGAGCATTGGCAACTTGGAAACACACACACACAACACACACACACACAAGATCCCCAACTCAGACCACTTAGCACTTTCCCTCTCCAAGATGATTAACCAATCCAATATAACAAACATTTAATGACGTCTGTATTTGCCAGGCAACAAGATTGTTAAATATTGACTTTTTAAAAACAATCTTTTTTGACCCTCAAGGAGCTTTGAATTGATTGGGAGACATACCAGTAAATTGAATCACTGCATTATGAAATTTGATGTGATTATAAGGGCAATGTACCAACAGTTCAATGAAAATCAGAAAAGGGGTGCATAAGAGACAGATCAGTGGTAGGGAAGGCTTCTCAGGTGATATAATTCTTGAGCTGGCTACTGAAGAAGAAATAGGAGTTTGCTAGACAGAAAAGGGCTAGAAGGACAAGAAACAAAAATCATGTCTCCAAATAATTCAGTCAGGAGACAGATGGCACATTAGTAGGTTAACTGAAAAGAGTTGAATTAAGTTCAGAGATGTCAAACTCCGCACCAACAAAGGGTAGTGCATTCAGGGAATATAATAGCAACAGTTCGAGGCCATTAACCACCTGAATGGAAGAGGTAAGGAATGAGAATGGTACTATCAAATCTTGGTGATAGCGATAGCCATGGGAAAGGGACTACCCAATAGTAACCTTGACTAGAAGTGGGGGAAGGCAACTACCACTAAGCCACTGCCCAACAAGGACAAAAAAAGGAATATATGCTGACTTCTCTCCTCCGGGCTGCATGCAACAACTCCTGCTGGCTGATCCTCAATGCAAATCTATTGGGAAAGTTTGTTTGTTTGTTTGTTTGTTTTCCGTTTTTTTTCCCCCTTTTTTTTTTTTCCAGGGCTGAGGACCAAACTCGGGGCTTTACACATGCTAGGCAAGCGCTCTGCCACTGAGCTAAATCCCCAACCCCCAGACTCCTAAATCCTAGAGAACAGTGTAGACTAGACCTTGGAGCAAACTTGGAATCATTAGCACACAGATTCATATCCCAGGTCCAAATATCCCCCTGTTTCTTCACTAGATATAGCACAGGAATATACCTGTAGCTAATATTGGAACAACTTTGCTGTCTTCATAAGTATAAATACCCATAAAGTAGGAGGCTTAACCAACAGAGTTTTATTTCTTGGAGTTTTGGAGGCTGAAAGTCCAAGATCAGAGTACCAACATGGTGAGGTTCTAATAAGGTTGAGCACAGCCATTTCTTTGTGCTAGCTTTATATGGTAAAAAGAGGTCTAGAGAGCTTTGAGGTCTCTTTTATGAGGGCATTGATCTCATTCACAAGGACCCTACCTTATAACCTAAATTACATCCCAAAGGCCTCACCTCGTAACACCTTCACATTAGGGATTGGAATTTCAACATAAAAATGGGGGAGGGGACATAAACATTCAGTCCTTAATACTGCCCTTGTGTGTGTGTGTGTGTGTGTGTGTGTGTGTGTGTGTGTGTGTTTGTGTGTGTGTGTTTTCCTGAACCATTAGCTGGGGGAGTTGCTGAATTACAGGACACAGAGATTTTTAGGATCTGATTTGCTGTGTAACCTCTGCCCTTCTCCAGACTTTGTGTATGCCTATTTTTACCCATGATGCAATAATTATGCTATCAGATATTTTAAAACAAAAACATAATCAGAAGACAGTGCAAGATGACATACCATATGAGTACTTATTTATTCATCTAAAAACATTAATGCTCTTTTAGTGTATGAAATAGGTTTGCATGTTTGGTCTCACTGAATACTTTTTGTTCACTTGACACTTCATTCTAAATTCTAGTTAAATTACATTATGGTGTCTGCCATTTTTATTATGGTATTCATTGTTTGAAAGAGGGGAAAATAACATGTCCTCATACAGCCCTTTTTCTCTGTATTTTTCAGATCAATAACTCGATCCTATTATCGCAACTCAGTTGGTGGATTTTTAGTATTTGACATTACTAACCGGCGATCTTTTGAACACGTAAAAGATTGGCTAGAAGAAGCAAAAATGTACGTACAGCCATTTCAGATTGTATTTCTGCTGGTGGGACATAAATGTGATTTAGCTTCACAACGTCAAGTTACAAGGGAAGAAGCTGAAAAACTGTCAGCAGACTGTGGAATGAAGTATATAGAAACCTCAGCAAAAGATGCTACAAATGTTGAAGAATCCTTCACAATCTTGACCAGAGACATTTATGAACTTATTAAAAAGGGAGAAATTTGTATTCAGGATGGCTGGGAAGGGGTTAAAAGTGGGTTTGTTCCAAATACTGTGCATTCTTCCGAAGAAGCAGTAAAGCCCAGGAAGGAATGCTTTTGCTGACTTCAGACATGCCAAAGAACAAGAGCAGATTGGGTGTCATTTCAGGATAAATATCAACATTAATGGCAGAAGGATGCAATGAAAGCATTCGAAAAAGTTAAACCGACACTAACACTATTTTGTAAGCTATTTGATTCAGAGCACTATGGTTGTGACACTACCAGATTGGGTATTTTACTAAATTATCAGGCACAGCAGACTTTTTGAAATTGGAGTATCTACATAATTCCCTTCATGCTTACTTTGTTAGCTTATAACTGACCTTAGTGTCCAAATGTGTCAGTATTACTCATTTCTCTTGACAGTTTAAAATTGATTTTTTGTACAAATACAGTCTGATTAAATAGATTTTATCAGGAGTTATATTCTCTTAAGTTAATTAATATTGAATAGTAAAGTGCATTTAAAAGTGTACTGTTTGCTTCCAAAGTAAACAATCTCAGAATTATTGACTAGGAAGGATTAAAGTAGGAGTTTTTTTTTTAGGGTCCAAGACTTTTTTTTTTTTAACCATTCTCAGAGATATTTATCCTCCCTTATTTTTGCCTGAAAATAAGAAAATATGTTTTATATATACTCATTTTTTGCTTAATTTATTGCTCCTGAAAAATTTGTTTACTAAGGATTCAACCAAAATATTTTAAGCAAATATTTGTAAAAACAAAAAATGAAGGACCACTCAACGCAAATGTTTTGATGTTGTATTCAGTATGTTTTCTGAATTTAGACCCAAAAATACAAAATTTATTTGTATACTGACATTTTCAATGAAAAATGCAATTTACTTTGAACTATTGTCAAAAATTTCAGTATAGGTACAAGAATGTTTTTAGTAAGAGTATTTTTATCCAAGTAAATCTCCCATTTTCAATACAAGAAAAGTGTTGAAAAAAATGTTTCTGGACAAGGAAAATGGGATAGATGCTGAGTATATTTAGCATTTAGATTGCATTTTACAATCTCCCCAGTGCAAGTGAAGATAGAATAATCAGTTAAGGAAATAAAAAATGTGGGTGCTGGGGTTTGAACCTGTGCACTCACGCTCGCCAGGCAAGCGCTGCAACTGCCAAGCCACCACTCCAGCCCAAATTTCTTAATTTTTAACTTATTGATTGAACTCTCCCAGAGGGACATTTTGATCATAATGTTAAATATTTTATGTGACATACATATCTGTTCTGTTCTGTAAATTGTTCTTATCATAACTGGGTACCAAATGAGACTGCGTTTTTGGAAGCATAAAACTTTTACCATTAAACTACAGTTACTTCTTTTGTTTGAAAATCAAATGGTATAATAGAATATTTAGTAAGAAATTAGAAAACCTGGTTCTAAGTTTGCCTTCCCTTGCCAATATTTGACCATTAGAAAATCACTTTTTCTCTTTAAGCATCATTTTGTGCTCATCTGTAAAACAAGCCAAGTGCCGGGCGTGGTGGTGCACACCTGTAATCCCAACAAATTGGGAGGCTGAGACAGGAGGATCATGAGTTCAAAGCCAGCCTCAGCATTTTAGTGAGGCCCTAAGCAATTTAGTGAGACCCTATCTCAAAATTAACAATAAAAAGTGCTCAGGATGTGATTGAATTGTTAATCACCCCTGGGTTCAATTCCTGGTATCAAATAACAAAAAACTAAGATGAGTAACCCTGTTTATTGAGTTTCATGGAATTATTTTGAGAACCAAGTGAATCAGGAAAGAAAGAAGTCTTGTAAATTTACAAATGTGAGATTAATATCAATTGCTCATGGGCGTACCAGTATATTTACAATGGATGAGAATTTTATCATCTTTCCTGTGTGTGATGGGGCAGAAGGTACATGTCTTCAGGGACCTGGGGGAATTCCTGGTTGATGCTTATCCTCTGCCTTTTTATCCTGAACTGTTGCTCCTTCAAAGCAGACATGATAGGGAAGGGTCCCTACAGAATTAATTCAATCAAAAGTCATGTTTGAATGTGTTTTCTGTGCACCTTTGAAGTAACTATTTATACTTGTACATTTTTAGGTTCTTATAAGTATTTTCAATAGTGTTTGTGAAGAGGAGACTATAAATTATGTCACTGTATAAGTTTTAAATATACTGTCAACTTTTTTTAGATTTTTAAGTTAATTTCATGAGTGAATTCAAAATATAATTGACCAAATTAGAAATCTCTGTTCCCTAAAATGTGAAATAGTCTATTTTTACTGGTAAAATTGTAAATTTTACAATTTTCCATCAGTCCAAAATAGCATAGGCTCAACTACTGAGTATCTGACAGTAACTTAAAAGTATAGTCACCTGTGCCTACTTGTAAGGTTAAACAGCTAAAACCTAAAATGTGATTTAACTTTCAGTGGATACTCTTTACAATATTAATGTTGGATGAGGCTGATAGTTTAGGCTGAAGGATGTGATATGTTCCAAGATTTAGAACAGAATTAAGGAACTAGAAGAAACAAATGGGAAGGCAGGGCCCAAAAAGTTGGCACTTGGATGAGCAGAAGCAAGCCCAGAATTCTGGTTGCCTAACATCTTGATTAACATGATCTGAGGGGAGGTTGTGTGCTTGTGCACCTTACTCACATAAGCATACACGGGCACATGCTGATGGTTGGGAGTTGTGAACAAAGGCAAATATGATGATGGAATCAACAAAATACTAAATTTGGGCTGAATCATTTTTATGTTTTAGAGAAGCTACTTGTGGTAAAACAATAGATGACTACAAAAATCTGAGTTCTTAAAAAAGATTGCCAAACATCTGTAAACCCTTAGCCAGATTATCTTTATCCATTTATATATGTATAAAATAGCTGACCTATTTTTTTATGTATCATTATAGAAAATATGGATAATAATGCCAAAAATAGTAAAAATATTTGCTCCGGGCAAAACATTTTGATTAAGTTTCTTAGAAATCACTTATTCTTGATTTTGTATTAAAATCATTTCATTTAGAATTAATTTAAATGTTAACCTTATTTAAAATTTAAAGTTAATGATGTAACTAATTACTCATAGTAATTTTTAAAAAGAAACGAAAAGCTGTCTAATTGTATCATAACCTTTTCCCTAACAGCAATTGCTCATCCTGAGCTGCATTAACACTTTGAGCGCATGTAGAATGATGGCACCTTTAATACTAAGCTTAAGCCAAAATGTTTAAGTAATCAGAATGCTTTTAAGCATGGCCTTTATACGCCTAATAGTAACAAACAAAATTTCTTGAGCCTAGAAACTTAAAGAATTTAGGTTTCCAAAAGCCTCAAGTTGCAGTTCATGATTTATTTTTTTGGTGGCAGCAGAATCAGTCTTTTACATTATGGTTAAGATAACTCTACCAGAACAAAGCTTTCCTTTTTCCTTTTTTTTTTTTTCCACCAGGGATTAAACCCAAAGGTGCTTAATCACTAAGCCACATCCCCAATCCTTTTTATTTTTATTTTGAGAGAGGGTCTCATTAAGTTGCTTGGGGCCTCGATAAATTGATGAGGCTGGCTTTGAACTTGAAATACTCCTGCCTGAGCCTCCCAAATTGCTGGATTACAGGCATGCACCACCATACTCAGTCAAAACAAAGTCTTCTTTTTTTTTTTTTTTTTTTAAAGAGAGATGGACAGTGAGAGGAAGAGAGAAAGACAATCATATATATATTTTTTTAGTTTTTTTTTAGTTTTTCACGTGGCTTTCGTTGCTTCTACACTTCATTGTGTATGTGTGCTGGGGTTTGAACCCAAGTCCTCGTGCATGCCAGACAAGCACTATAACTGCTGAGCCACCGCTCCAGCCCCAAACAAAATCTTTTTAGCATATTTTCCTGTCATTAAAAACCAATCTGTGGGTTAATGAATCATTTTAAGAGTATTTTATCTGTTTTTATACTGCCCTTGATTCTATTAAGAACAAAGCTTCCATTAACTTCAAACATTGCCCTGAATTTGAATAACTTCCTTAAGTCTGAAAACAGGGACAAGGACCAGCAAGACTAAATATCCATTTCATAAGCTTATTCATTTGTTTTCCACTAACTGCCTGGAAAAATTTAGCTTGGAAATGCAAAGGAAATTTTAAAATAGTAAAATACATTCCCAATATTTTCACCAAACTTCCAAACAACTGATCTTCACCTGGTCTTGAAATACTTTTTTTTCTGAACTTGAGTGAACTGCTGCATGACCTGATATTTCTATAACGTTAATAATTGATGCAAGTAGACACATGAGTGATGAGCTGTGACAATCTATATCAATCATTACACACTCTAGTTCATTTATTGCACATAACCATGGTAGAAAATAAATGAAAAGAAATTTAAAAGATATATTAAACATAAGTGTACTTTATTATCTCTGGGTAAATTTTTTCTTTTTAAAAATAGTGCCTAACGCATTGTCTCATCTATGTGACTACTAATTAATGATTATTATGTTGAATTAATCCTATTAAATGTGAGTTCCACATATTTGATTTTAACTTATACAGTCAATGGAGGAATAAACATGTTTTGCTATCATCGTCTCTTGGCATTTTCTTCAGCATGATAGCCACTAGAAGTAAGATGTGGTATATACTTTTCAAAGTATGTTATTAGTGTTATTTGATTTTAAATTGTGAATAAAAAGAATAAGTGTCACAGGGGGGCTGGAGCGGTCCGTGTCTTAGCAGTTATGGCACTTGTCTGGCATTTGTGAGGACCTGGGTTCAAACCCCAGTACTACATACACAACTGTGTCCACGAGGCAAAGGCCAGATTAAAAAATAAATAAAATTGATTCTCTCTCTTTATCTCCTAAAAAAAAAAAAAATTGTCACAGGATTGCCAAGAAGCCAGCTTTAACCTCCGTGGTTAGGCAGGATTGCTACATTATCCATTTTTAGCAATCCACCTTTAATGGTGTTTAAAAACAAAAATGGCGGGGGGCTGGAGCCATGGCTCAGAGGTTACAACTTGCCCGGCAAGCGCAAGTATACAGGTTCAAACCCCGGCATCCACATACACAGCTGAGTGTCGGAGCAATGAAAACCTTGTGAAAATCTCAATAAAAATTGATTCGCTCTGTCTCTGTCTCTGTCTCTCATTGTCCTTCTTTAAAAAAAAAAGAAAAGAAAACAAACAAACAAACATGGGATTGGAGAGGTGGTTTAGCAGTTGGTCAAGTCAAGTGCTTACCTGGCATGCCCAAGGACCTGGGTTCAAACCCCAGCACCACATACACAACTAAGTAGAGGAAAAACAAAAACCAGATGAAAAATTGACTTTCTTTCTCTTAAAAACAAAAACCGAATCAACTACTTAACTACAATTGGGCGGGAGCTGTTCCAAATGAGAATCAATTCAAAATTTTCAATTCCATATATATTACGTTATACCATGATGGAGAGTATGTTAGAACCCCAGTATCAAACATTAATATTCACACAGCAAAATGGATACTATTCATACCAGATGAGATTAAAGTATGTAATATAATCTATCATTAATTCAGGTCAAATTTTTGTTGCCAAATGAGTTATTAAAAAAAAAAAGACTTTTTTTCAGAGCATTTTGGATTTCAGAATTGCAGAAAGGGGTAATGGCTTATACTATGCTCATCAGGATATTTTTAAATTTATGATTTCTGGTTGGTTCATCTTTATCATGCTTCAGTTTTGCACATAGCAGGAGCTAATTAAATTTTGAATTGAGATGTCAAAACACACAGGAAATGTTCATACCTCTGCACATAAGACCAGTTACACATGTAAGTGGTTACCACAGTGCTTGACACACAGTAAGCACTTGATAAATATCATCTTTTATTTTTCTTTTGATTTTAATATTAAAACCATCAAGTTTTTTTGTTTTTCTGACACTTAATTGTGTATGTGGTGCTTTCAGCTTTTCCTTGTCTCTTTATTGTGTTTGGCAATAGTCCACCAATACCATCTATAATTACCCCCTTGTAGTTAGCTCATTTTCCTCACAAGCCTTAGATACCACTTCAACTATTTCCTCCAAACAGCACACGGTTCCCCAATGGAAGTGTTAACAACACATGACAATGTCCTTGTCACACTGGCAAGAAGTTTCAGTCCTTACACTTTGTTGTACCTACTCTTTTACCAGAACCTCCCTGGTAATTTCCACATGCAGACTCTGTGTACAGAGTTAGGCTGAGAAAGCCTAACTCTTTTATTTCTTTTCATTGATAAGTTGTCAGATAATGAATGGCCTCCTAGAAGGTTTGTGGCCATGGGTAAGGCAGCTCTCTGCAGCTAAAGCAATTTCCATGGGAACTGGCTGCTGAAATGTTGCCTGACAAGCATTACCTAGAACCTGGGCAACAAGTCCTTTTTGGACATGGGGTCAGAGTGGGGTATCACAGTGTGTACTTTAGAAGTTTTGAAGTTAAAGGAGACTATGGGATACATCAGGATCCTGATTCAACTGTAAATAATAATTATGTCATTATCAGGGAAATTCAAATACTTTAAATTGACTTTAAAACATTGTTATTTTTAGGTGTGATAACAGTGTTACTGTCACATTTTCCAAAAGAGCTCTTATTTTTTAGAAATACATATTAACATTTTATAAATGAAATGATATGCAACCTAGGATTTGCTTCGAAATAGTATTTTACGTGGATTGATGAGAGGTGAGTGGCTATGAGTTGTTGGTATGTGTAGAAAACAATGCTGCCCCCAGATGTCCATGCAACTTGGTGGAGGTCTTGAGTAACTTAGGGAAAGAAAACCTGTTTCAAAACAACAACAATAAAACAAACAAACCGGGGCTGGGGAAGTGGCTCATTGGTTAAGCACCCCTGGGTTCAATCCTCAGTACCAGGAAGAAGAAAAAAAGTAGAAAAGACAAGGAACAGATGATTTTCTGAAACCTTCAGAAGGTATGCAGCCCTGATACCTTAGCACTTGATTTTAGATTTTGACCTCTAGAACCATAGGAGAATAAATTTTCACTGTTTTAAATCTCTCAATTTAGGGATGATTTGTTAACAGCAGCAATAGGAAACTAATATAGCAACATATAGATGTACAATTTTTTTCTACTTTGGTGAATTTTTCTATCATAAGAATTTTAAAAACAAATGTTGCAAAAGTTAATGCAATATGGGTTGACTTGTTGGGCAAGTCCTTTAAATTTTTTTTTTTTTTGCTGTTCTTCCATATTTTATTTCCCAAGTACATTTTTAAAAAGATAGAGAGATAGAGAGAGAGAGAGAATCAATTTTATTTATCTTTTCATCTGGTTCTTGTTTTTCTGACATCCAGTTGTGTATGTGGTGCTGGGGTTCAAACCCAAGTCCTTGCACATGCCGGGCAAGTGCTCTACACTGAGCCAAGGCTCCAGCTCCTCCCATGTACATTTTTAATTGACTTGTCACATTTCTGTGAAAAACAAATCAAAGTATTTTGTTGGAATTTTATAGAATATGCTGATAATTTGGGAGACATATCAAAGGTAAGTGCAACAGTTTTTTCCTGTTAGTTGGAGCTGATTTTTGTGTCTAATGGGTGTTAGGCAATGCCATTTTGAAACATTTCCTCCGTCTTAGAACAACTCCCAACCTCCGCTGTGGGCCTCCCCTGTGCAGGTTTTTCTCAAATAAACCTGTGTTACTGTTGAGCAGCCACTCTCCTCTCTACTTCCTTCATTTGCTTCTTTCTTTACAGTGGGGAGGCTCCTGCTATAGCCCCTAAACTGCAGGAGTGAAAGGGAAGTCCATGGGTTCTCCAGTTGCCCTAATCACCAGAGTGAGCAAGTTTAATGAGAAGAGCGAAAAAAATGACCACTTGGTTTCCCTTTCAAGATATATTTTCCTATGTAGCTTTACAACCTCAGTGAAAATATTTTAAGCCCTATTTGTTCCCCATGCTTATTCTCAATTGGTTTATAATTAGCACTTCTATTTATATTCTCTGAAATCACTGATACATTGCAGATAGTTGACTAAATGATGGAGTTTAATGGAGCTGAAGAACACAAGCAGAACTGGCCCTGGAGATTAACAAAACAATATAAAAATTGAGGAGGCAGAAGTGGAAGCTGGGGGAGGAAGTGGCAACAGTTAGGTATTAACATTGATGTGACCTTGTGAAGCTTGGGAATGTTTTAATTTTATAAGTAGTAAAAGTTTACTAACCAAAAAATACAGGATCTATTCTTTGTACTATAACTAGTATATGGCTTTGGCACAATAAAATACCTCATAGCAATTTTTACTTTAGATTTAATTCAATGGAGAAATTGAGTTTTATGTAGAAAGTAAATCTCTAAATCCTATTACTATAATATTATTTTCATGTAGTCCATCCTTATCTTGTAAATTGAACTGAATTTAAAAATTAAATTAGATAAAGCTTTTAAATGATAGTAGCTTGAATAAAAAGCATTATTGTAGAATTTAAAAATAAAATTCTCATTAGACAAAGTTTCCAATGAAAATGAATAAAAAGTGTAATTGGTCAACAGCTGATAATTTATTTTTCTGCTAATTAGACAAGATAATTTTGTTTGCTTTTTCTGATATTGAAAAAGTGAATATTTGTACAACTATGGATAATGAAACAAGCATTAGAAATGTTGGATGTGTGTGTGTGTGTGTGTTTGTGTTCAAGAATCTGTCTGAAAGCCCCCTTAAACCAAGTCAACAGGACCTCCGATGGCAGCTCTTGCCACTGTAGTTAATTGTTACACCAGTGGGAGAGCTATTTGGACAGAGTGAACATACTTCATCTCAGCTGCTGCAAACTCGACAGTGGCCACAGGAGGGTGCCAGAGTTTGAGGGGAAGCCATGCCTCCTGCCTCTGTGGAGAAGTTCTAGCCCCTACTTACTGGACCAGGAAAGGAGAAGGGGTGAATCTGATTTCGACACTGGAGCTAACAGATCCAGAGAATAAAGAGGTCCAAGAGAAGCATCAGACAACCTAGAACCATCTCAAGTTTAACCACCCCTCACCTGTGGGAAGAGTTAAGGTATATCTTAAGAGTTAAGGCAGGGGGTTCACAGTTGTGGACAGAGAGGAACTAGTTAGTCTTTGGTGCAGAAGCTACATGGCAGATGAGAAGAATCAGACCTGAATCTACAAGGTTTCGCCTTGTAGGACAAGAGAATCATGGCCAGAGCCCTTTTGCATCTGTTTTCTTTGATGTTTTTCTCTGAAATTATCCTTCAGATAGGATTCAATCATAATTCAGAAAACCAGTATCTAGTCTCAATTCTGTCAATCAACCACACTATGGTGAAAAATAATTAGACCTCAAGGAAGTTCACGGATTGCAAATTTGTGAGCCCAACAGGTTAAACCATGTTTGTTCTAAAAACTATACCTAATTAATGTTTTTTCAGGAATTGATAATGCTAGTGTATGAGGATGTTGTTTTGCAATATTTTTAATCTTTAGATATTTATGCCACTTAACAGCATTTGGGGGTTGCTTTCTGTTATATAAACAGAATACTATAAGGCCTGTATTATTAAATTTATCCTTGTCTAGAAAATGTAATTGAAGCATCAGCTTTGGGCATTGATTAATACTTGTTAATGAGGAACCTTCAGTTACTTTGAGAAGCTTAATCCCAAACTAGTTATTAAAATTTGACCCCCAGAACTCTCAGTATTCCAGATAAGCCCATGCTTTCACTGGGTTCCCTCACCTAACAAGGGTCAGGAGAAATTCAAAGAAACCTGCAGATTTTGGAGTAAGAGTGCCTTCGCCAGAAAGGGGAAATATTGGGGAATGTTATCAGTCAAATTCTATTTTTATATTGTGTGCCAGTATGAATATGTAACAACCAATGCCACCATTATATACAACAGTAATGCACCAATAAAAAATATGGAAATAAAAGGAGTGCCCTTCCCAGCTTTCACACTTTTAGATGGAGCAGAGGGGACCCTAGAACTTAAGAGTTTCTGGTGAGATGGCTTAACCCTCTCTGCCACAACACACACAGAGTAGATGGGCAATTGGAAGTGAATGTTTTCTCCCCACCCCACAGGTACTAGTGAGAGCATTTAATGTGAAAGTTCCAATGTAAAGACTGCATACACGGTTCCAACTTGTCATTGAAACCAGTGGTTGCATTTCATCTGCTTCTGGTATTTTAATAGGTAATAGGTTTAATAGAATTTCTTTCTTGACATCATGACCTTCTCCACATTTATCTCCACTGTGCTTGAGTCAGATTGGCTTCCAGTCAGGCCCTTGAACCTGAGGTGTTGCCTTATCTTCTACTGACCTGGTATAATATTCTGGTTCTCAGTTGGTGATTCTTCTTGCTGATCTTTTTCCTCTCTAGGCTTCTGGAATACCAATGGTCTCAAGAGAATAGGAAGACTCTTGACTACTTCCTCTTCTTGTGGATTTGGGTCTTGACCTCGCTTTTCTACTCATAATTCACATGGCTGAATCTCAGTGAGAAAGAATGAAGATGCAGGAATACTACCTTACCTGGCACAGCTGTGTGTGCAAAAAGCAGACACCAAAGTGCATGAAAAGTTTTTTGTTTTGGAGTTGGGGATGGAAACCAGGGCCTCACACATGCTAGGCAAGTCCTCTACACTGAGCTACATCCCCAGCACAAAAGTTCTCTGAAGTTGGAAATAAGGTCATTGGTTGATGGCAGGAAGTTGTTCTTTTTATAAAGTTGGGATCATAGTACATAAGTAGGATTTTGCATTTTGCATATGATTTTATTGTATCATATTCTCAGCATTTTCCTATGTAATTAGTCACATACAAGGTTATGAAATGAAGTATACAAGTGAATAGAGTGGAAAAGCAAGCCAACCAGAGAAAAACATGGAAGGATTTTATGGATAGTGTTAAGTGCCTGTCGCTCCCCCCTGGGTTCTGGAGCGGGGAGTGGGTGGAACGGCCTCGGGGGACCTTAGCCGTTCCCCGGGGGGCCAGCAGGACACTGGGAACCGGGCGCCAGCAGGACAGGCCTGGGGACGGGGGGAAGAGGAGTCGCTCCCCGCAGCATTCCTGTGCGAGGAGCGGGCAGAACGACCTAGTGAGCCGTCCTCCGAGGGGCCGAGTTAGGGCGGGGATGGGGCGAGGAGTCGCTCCCCGCTGCACTCCAGAGCGAGGAACGGGTAGAATGACCCAGCAAGTCTGAGCCATCCTCCGAGGGGCCAAGTTAGGGCAGGGATGGGGAAAGGAGTCACTCCCCGCTGCACTCCAGAGAGAGGAACGAGGTAGAATGACCCAGCAAGCCTGAGCCATCCTCCGAGGGGCTGAGTTAGGAAGGGTTGGGGAGCCGGGAATAAGGGGGCGAACGCCAGTGGCTGGAACATGGGACCTGCATCTTCTACCGCTGCTGATTTCTCTGACGTCTCTGCTGATCTCTCCGGTTCTATGCGTCTTCTCTGCTCTCTTCCTTCAGGACACGGCTGCTTGCTTGCTTGCTTGCTTTTCTCTGGCTGCTTCTTCTCTGGCTGCTTTCTCTTCTTTGGCTACTTCTCCTCTGGTTCTATGCTTTCTCTTTGGCTGCTTCCTCTACCTGACTAGCTGCTACTCTATTTATCCATTACAACAGCCAGTAGGGTACAATGCAAACACCTTTCTCCAACTGTAACAAATGAGTGGCCGAATAGCTTAGTCATGCGGTCAGGCAATTTGCTAA
>PVKS010032581.1:0-22432 GCA_004027875.1 Aplodontia rufa | reverse complement strand
AGGGGAACCTCTGGCTTCCAGGAGAAGTCCAATCAACTTGGGTCTTAAGTAAAGTGAAACATGGAAACATGGGGAACCCAAAGGGGGGAAACCATTGGCTGGCTCCAATATTGGCTTGCTCTGTCATTACACTTTTGTTCTTGATTGTTTGATGATGAACCCCTCCACGTTGTAAGACCATGTTTATCGAATAAAAATTAAAAAAAAAAATGAGAAAGAAATGTGTCCTGGCTGCAAGCATGCAACTGAGTGTAAGAACATATTGTCCTTGAAGCACACATTCTAAAAATCATATCATTAATTCAGTGTTCAAATACTATACCAAGTAGAATATGTTTCCCTCACTCTATAATGTAAAGAATTTAAAATACTTAATATTTTCTCCCAAAAACACATAATTGATATAAAAAAATCTGCCATGTCTCTTTTTCCCACGTTTCCTGTTCACTGTTACATAAGAATCACTTGTAACATCTTTAGTTTTTAAAACATTGATCTATTTTATTGTTTTTCTTTAATTAAGCTATAAATTAAAGTAGATATGTCAGTACAATGTAAAAAATGAAATTATTATGAATTTACTTAAATGAAGGAAAAGATAGAAAATAAATTATCATTGTGTGACACATGCTAGAAACAAACTTTTTTTGTACGTTAACATACTAGAATTTGTGAGTTAAGATCACACAAGAACTAGATTATATAAAGTGTTCTATTATATCCTGCATTGGAATTAAAATATATATGTAGCTAAGCTGGAGAGCCTTGATTAGGACCTCAAATAAAAAAAAGATAAATGGAGGTTACTATTTTGACTAAAAGTCTTTTATCTTTAAATGTGTGATAAGAATAAATTTGTAGTAGACAACATAATGACAGGTTTTAAAATGTAACTATACTCAATGATGCCTACTTTTGATAACTTTTTGTATAATTTGGTGTCAAATTCTACTAAATGTGTCCAGAAAACAGCAAACTTTCACCTTCAAAGATATACCTGTAACTTAAATTATCAATCCAAATTAAAATTATTTTAGATGGACTAAAGTTGCAAATTCACCAGTGACTCAATATATGTTCCATACCATTTATTTATTATATAATATTTATGCAAATGAAAGAAGATAAACATATTGAAGATGCAAAGTCTCAAAATAAAAGAGTAGGAAATTTTGAATTTGGGTGACAAAAGGAAAAACATGCAAAATTTTCTGCAATTTTTATGCAAGTTAAATTACTTATGTTAGAGCTTCATTTTTAACATTATACTATATATTTTAGAATACTTTTGCAGTATGTCTTTTTTAATGTACTAATTGTTGAACTTTAACCAAAGTCTATCGAAAACACACATTATAGAATACAGCATCGAAATATACTCTGCAAGACTGGCAAGTCACTCAGAAGTTATCTGAAGGATGAAATACAAGCACACAGTATTCCACAAACATGTAGAGGAAAAGTTTTACTATAAAAATTTTCCCCTTTGAAATATTAACTTAGCACAGTCACTGCAGGTAAGAAATAAAATGTGTATTTCCTATCAGGTCTGTTTCCTGATTTTCTCACTACTAAAACATTTAGACACTTTGCCCATATGAGAAACTTGATACTATCTTTACGAAGCAAAAGAAAAATTCCATACTTCATAAACAATGTACAGATTTGAACGAGAGAGCGTATTTCTTTATTTCCAAAAATGCAATTTGCTTACTGTTGCAATTTTTTAAATAACAGAAATGCATGATGCGCTGGGAAAATTTCAAAACCATGCTCTACAGAGTAATAAACAGGACTGTTTTTAATGTTTAGTTGCTGATATACAGGCATACATTGTAAGGAGAAAATTAGAGAGTGAAAGTGATAACATTTTATTGATGAAAAATTTGGTAAGAAAAAAGGATTATGTGTATATAAGATATTGTATTTAAGAACTTTTCTTTAAAATTAGGGAATATCAATGGAATATATGCATGCTTCACTATGTAAAATTATATTTTCCCACTTGCTTTATTTACTAAGGAATTCTGTAATATTGTTTTTAGAAGAATTTTTGAAATGAGCATATTTCAATATCTATGTTTAAATTTATCAAATTAAGGAGAAATTTATTTAAAATGAATCACAGCCTCAAAAACTATCTTCAATGCTACCTCCATCATTATTTACAGTCAGCTATAGTAAAAGATTAATTTGTAAATGCAATGATTAGAAATTTCTAGATCAAAACGATAGCTGTTTATCACACACTAATATTGACAGAGATTCAACAAAATACTTTAGAAACCTTTTAAATCTTCCATAATAATTCTGACAAATAATCTAACATTGAAATGTTGTAGAAATTAACATTAATATGAAGTAGACTTAGATGAAAGGAAAGTGAAAATTTGTAAAGCCAATCTTTAACTACTAGAATAAGTCTTCATCTTCTCAGAGGCCACCTTAAACTTCTTTGTTAAAATGCTTCATAATGCTACCACATTGATCAGTTAACTCCTAGCAGCAGCCCCACTCAGAAGAGCAGACCTTCTCTAAAGCACTGTTCTGGAGCTCTTTCCTGAGACATCTCAAATCACTGTTAATTAATGGAAAACACTGAAAAAACAGGCGACCGCAAAGTTTGTTGTGAAGAGAGCGATACCTCCCATGGGTAAATAACCTCAAGTAAGCGCAAAGAAAACGTAGCCCGGTAGCAATGCTGGCTGGCAAGCGTCATCCGGGTGTACAACTTTGGCTCCATTTTTTGGCTCAATACCAGAAAACCTGGAAACAATGTTCAGAAAACACTTAATCAAAGTACAGCAGGGCCAGAAGAGGAAGAACTGCCAGAAATGGGGAATTGGACTGGGAACTGCGCACATCAACCTTCCCTTCTGCTACAGATTTGAAAATAGAATCTGGAAAACTGTGCCAGTTGACTGGAAGTGGAATTCAAGGTCAATTCCCCCATCCTTCTTATTAAGATGTGAGTCAGATTGATCTTCCCACTTTGCAGGTGAGTTCAGAGGAAAACAATAACACGGGTAACGTGAAAATAATTTGGGGAAGCAGGGGAAGTTGACTAGTGCCAGGATAATTCGGGAATGGCATAATTTAGTCAAATTACTATATATAAATATGCATGGAGATAAATAGAATGCAAACAGCAAGTCTTTGCCTGCTAAAGGGCTCATCTGCTTATATGAAAAGTATATTCAATTTAGCACACAATAAAGAGATGATTTGAGATAGCTAATGGACTGGAAATGTGAGTTTTCACAAATGTGAATTAGTGAACTCACTGAGAATTAAATATAGTATTAAGAAGTAAATGATAGTAATTGAACATTTTTTCCTATGGTTTTTAGAAAAAATATTTAAAAATTGAATGTTGTGGAAAATATGATACTCTATGCCTTGTTAGTAGGATGGTTAAATTCTACAATTTCTTTTATTTTCATGCATGCAAAATTAAAACATACAAACAGAAAAAACAATGGAGCCCCTGGTTCTCAAAATCTCCCAAATAATATTACTTGTTGAAATGTATAAACAATACTGGTTAATAAGTCTTTTAGCATTAATGTAAAGTTTCTCTATATTTTCTGTCCAACATATTGTCCTCTAGCACCATGCAGTATTCATAATGCCACCACAATATGACAAATTAGTATGTATAAAAGCAAGTTAGAGAGGTTGGTCTATGTGAAACCAAATTAGAGTCCAAAATGAAATACACTTTTTGCAAGTAATAACATAAAAATATAAGAGCACTATAAAATATTAGTTGTTATTATACCATACATTATACAAATTTGTGTATAGATTTTATTTGAATAAAAATCTAGGTTATGTGTATATACACACACATATATATGCACATATATCAATCATGCAATATACACATCAAAACAGTGTTTCTAATTTCTGTAAAAATGATTGTAGGAAACAAAAGCAATCTTCTTAGTTTTATAATTATGCATCAATTAATTTATTTTTAATTGTATGCATTTATACTGAAATTTAAGATAGTGTCCCATACACATCAATTATGTTATTATAGAAAACTTCTTGGATTTATGTGGCTTAAAAATTAATAATTTCTAACTTAAAATGTACAGAAGTTACAAAATAATATGTATGGTTCCACGTAAGAAAGCAGATGAAATTGATGTATATGAAAGTTGAAATTAATGGGAAAAAATTGAAGTCATCAGAAAAGGAAAAATAAAGTAGGGGCTCTTATTGAACCAAATACAAAGAGATAAACAACATCATAAAAGAGACAACAATGAAAATTTTTTAGCAATGACACAATGGTAATTAGAACATAGAATAGTCAAGGTTGTCAGCCTACAAAGGAGTAAACCCCTGATGACAAAAGGAAACAGATTTATGACTAAAACCTCTAATGAGAAGCATAAAAAATGCTAAAATCTACACCTGTACCTTTGAACTAGGATCAACCTGGCCACAGACTGCTTTTGTTGAGAACGAAAACATAACAATCAAGTGTTGCCCTTGCATCTGTCTGCATGATTTTTATACGATCCTAGCTGATTTGACTAGATAGAAAGCAGATATCATATAAAATATTATTTGCTACCTCTAAGGATATAGAAGCATGAAGAATTATAGTGCTATATTATAGCCAGATCAAATTGTATAGAAATCTATGAGAGCCAAGTTCTTTGAAAAGAATAAGGCAATTAATGAAACAGTAAGCCATAAAAGTATTACCTTTTATAGGTAATCAGAAAACAGTGGTCTGTTTTGCACAGATTCTTGTGGTATCCTTCTAATTCAAATGATAGATGGTATTATTAATTTTAATGAATTTTTTTTGACTAGGAAAAATTATACATTGGACAGAGAGCAGACCAATTTCAGGTGTGAACTGAGAATTGCTCTCCTATAATAATCAATACAATTGGTTTATAGGCCAACTTCCAGAGTTGAAGAATCATTTGTAGTTAGTTCTCTACACGTATATCTCAGGACATTCAGCTGCTAATGAACTCTGCAAGCCCAAGAGGGTCTACACTTCTGTGATCCAAGTCCTCTTATTGCTACTACATATAGATCATTTTTAAATAAATCTATATTTGGAGTCCAGAAAATCTCCAATAGATGACTACAACTTCTTATTCTGATTAATTGTTTGATGAATTCTGGATTTATGCACTTTTTCTTTCCTGTTGACCAGGTTACAGAGTCCAGAAAACTGTGGTCAGAAAATGTCCAAACGTGAGCATCAATAACTTACTCAGGCGTCTGACAGGTGATAAAACATGGAAATAGCTATCATTGTATAATTAGGTGTCAGATCCCCACCTAGCAAACTCAGGATGGAACCCAAATTGTCAGGAGTGACAGCAGGGAAAGTCAGAATCATGTTGCCAGGCCACTGGAAGTGACATTAGTCATGTCCTGGTGGGTGCCAGCTGGTGTAGCAGCCAGACGCTGCCAGGCCTCATGAGTATGAGCACCTTCAGAGTGCCAGCTGATGAAGTTCTCGGGTCATTGGGAAGGAATTTTGTCATTTGTAATGATGGCCAGTAAAGGGCCCTCAATGATTTTGAAGAACCTACTTCTAACTTTATTAATAGCTATTCTCAGGTATAATAGACTTTAAAGATAGCATAGGCAAAACAAAAATACATAAATTCTAATTACAGGACATGTAAATCCCTATGTGAAAACTACAGACTCTAATAATATTCTAGAAAAAATACGGTATAAAAAAATTTGTTAAAAGCATGCAAAAATTAGAAGAAATAACTATACTGGTCAGTGAAAATTACCTTTGAGTGTTTTCAATGTTATTTAGTATTTCCATAAACAAATAATATGCATAACCTCCAAACTGACACTAAAAATATGAAAATATTAAAAAACAAATCCTGTCATAGTAGCAATCTAATCTGTCGAATGTATAGCTATAAAAGTAATATAAAATGGTCGAAATTATAAAACTTAGCTGAGCAATATCCATAAGACAAACCAGTGGAGAAACCTGCATCTACACCAGTGCATAAAATCTCCACTTTCTCCAAAATGAATCTAAGAATCCATTGAAACCTTCAAAAATTTCAGAGTACGGCAATTTCAGATTTTGTTTAAAAGAGACAGAGAGGGAGGAAGAGGGAGTGGGGAGAAAGAGTCAATTTTATTAATTTTTCCTTGTGTTTTTTGTCCCCCTCCCCTTAGCTGTGCACGTGTGTTGGGGTTAAAACCCAAATCTTGTGCATTCCAGGCAAGCGCTGTACCAACTGAAGTTTTATAATTTTTATATTTATCTCATCTCAAACATGAGAATAAAAATGATTGGAAAATAAGAGTAGAAAGAGAAGTCTCAAAAATATTTATCAAAGCATTTCCTTCATATAACACACCTAAATTAAGTCTGGTTAACTGTACCACATCCAGGAGCAATAAAGAAGCTGCATTCAATATCTTCTTCATTTTGGAACTCACGGCAAACATTAGAAAGAAAGTTCTTTATAAAAGTGTGTGTGTGTGTGTGTGTGAGAGAGAGAGAGAGAGACAGAGACAGAGACAGAGAAAGACATTACATGCCACAAACTAAAATATAACATTCAGATGTAACATACTGCACTTCGCTCTTCATGTTCCTTAGATTTTTTTATAATATAAGAACAATAATATTCAATGAGAGTTAGTAAAAGTACTCTGATGAAATAGAAGATTGGGCCTGGCACAGTGGTACATGCCTATAGTACCAGCGGCTCTGGAGGTTGAGGCAGAGGATTGCCAGTTCAAATTCAACCTCAGGAACTTAGTGATACCCTCTCTCAAAGTAAAAAAAAAAAAAAAAAAAAAAAAGTAAAAATATAAGGGGCTAGGGGTGTGACTCAGGAGTTGAGCATCAGGGGTTGAGACCCCCTAGGTTTAGGTTCAATGATTGGTACAAAAAAAAAGAAATAAACAAACAAGCAACAGGTTGGAAATGTGTCACCAGTGATCTGGAGGGCACAACTTTATAATGCGATTGATACCACAAATTAAATACAATTTAGATATTAATTTATAATCATGCATGACAGTTGTACTGGTTTTGTCCATGTTAGTAATTTTTGTATATTCATTTTTATATGTAGGCATTTGACTATCACTGTCTATCACTAGTAAGGTGAGATTCTAAAGGCATGATTTCATGAAGATATGCTTCACGAGGATATATTCTACCAAACTATGTTATGATTAATTAAGGTTCTACTTAACAAGGTCCAAACTTCTGTTTTCTTAAGTATTTTTGCAATTTATTTTTTTATTACTCTAGGAGAAAAATGGAAAAGGTCTTTATTAAGATAGCCAGAATGGTTTTAAGGAAATTGAGAGTATGAATCAAATTGAAGAAAACCTAAGTTTCACTAAGGATTTTGTATTCTTCCTATGTAACTGAAATGCTTTTTCCCCTTATTAAAGAATAAAAGGCTAGCATGCACACTGAAGTTTTAAAGGACATAGTAGATAAGTACTTGAAAAGTGTAAAATATGTTTCTAAAAGGCTTTTGATGGAATCAATATGATGTGAGAAAAGGTGTAGAAAGATAGTAAGAAGATGGAAGGAGATGAAACTAACAAATTCTTGACTCTTCTTCTTTTCCCGTTCTTGTCTTCTTTCCTCCATATATCCTTCATTCATCTCTTCGGCAAAAATTTCTTGTAATTTCTGATTTTTCTTCTAGCATCTCAACATTTCTTTCTTTCTTTTCTATCTCTTTTTTCCTTGTTAAGTCAGGGGTCCCATCAAATTTTTCTCACTTGATAGTTGGTTAAGGATTTTCCTTCCATTTATTCAAGATAACTGCCCCTGTTCAGCTTGTATCTATACATAGTACACTTCAAGGTGTCTGATATATAAATCTGAATAGATACACTTTTAGAAAATTAGAATGATTAACATCTTTGTGTTTTAACTCACTTGATTATTTTAATATAAACCTTTTTGTGTTATTTTTAAACTTACATTTAATTAAAACAGCATTTCTATGTGGTTTTGCCTTCATCTAATTTATTTATTCTTAGTGCTGCATAATATTACAACTAGGTATTTGCATTATTTTGATAATTCATTAACCTCTTGTTTGCACAGGTACCTTGTCTCCAAAAGGTATAAAATCTCAGCTATTAAATGTTTGAGCATGCCATTAAAGAGCAAGTCCTCCAGTTTGGCATACTGAGTGCCATTAAATGAAGCTCTAGTATTAGTTTACAAGCCTCCTTGCTATACATATGAGGCCCTGTTTCTCGTGTGCATTGTGACATGGACTATTTCAGCTTTCAAAATTTGGTTAATTTGGGGAGCAGAACATCATGTCTAATTGTTTTCATTTACATTTTTCTGCTTTCAAGTGAATTTGAATATCTCACCATCCCTTCTCCATTCTTTGTCTATTTTTATGACATTTCCTATCTTTTTAAAAAATTAGTCCATAGTTATTTCTTTTATATTATATTCAATATTAGTTGTATAATAATTAATTAAAATAATGATTAGTTGCACTATTATAAATATTGTAGATATATGCCTTGTCACTTAAAACATTGCAAAATAAAAGCTCAAAGCTGTCATTGTTCAATTTTGAAAATGCCATTTTTATGGAAATAATATTAGTGTAATTAAATATTTTATTTTCACCATTTGATTTGAAATTTTTGAATGATACAAGAAATTTTATAACCCTTGAGTTAAAAATAAATATGTTCCTCTGTTAGATACAAGACTTTCTTTCACACTTGGGTCTTCAGGATAAATATTCTGTGCCTATATTTTTAATATCATGTGAGCAATTTACCTTTATTAACCCTGTATTTCATGTCATCTTTCACAACATAAAAACTGATAAGTTAGACATAGGTCTGTCTCATCTCCTGGACATTTGAGAGTGTTCTGCCAGCAATGTAAAGTTTTCAAATTTGGTTTTGTCTATTATGTATCAGAGATAAGAAACAGAAAAGCAACATATCCTTATATATTGAGTCATTTAATCTAACAATATTATTTATATCATTATTTAATCAGTACTAAGATATGTTTAATTTCTTAAAAAGTATATTTATCCTTAAGAAATTCAGATCATAATAGGTCATATGGTATTGTAATGCTTTCAGATACTGTATAGCCAGTAAATTATGTGTTTTATCCTGTTTCTGTGTAATTCTTATATTTTAAAATTGTATTTTATATGTGATACAATATTTCAATTGAAATATAATTCAAACACCATAAATTAATCCTTTTAGAGTATAAAATTAGTGTATTTAGAATACATAGCTATCACCACTAATTTCAGAATATTTCCATTCGCACATGAAAATATACCCCATGCCTTTGAACAATCTTTCTCATTTTCCCTTCTCTGCAATACCTGGAAATGACTAATTTACTTTTGATCTTTATGAACCCTTCTAGTCTGGACATTTCATATAAATTGCATCATAATCACACACTTTGTGGTTTTTGATGGGTTGCTTCTTTTACTAAGCATAGCATTTTTATGGTTCATTCTGTTGTTGCCTAAACTAATACTTCATTCCTTTCTGTGAATGAATAGTCACATTTTACAGGTATACCAAATTGTACTATTTCATCACTTGATGATTATATGGATAATGCAAGTTTTCTTTGCACAAGTTTTGCACAAAGACATGTACAAGTTTTCTATGAATATATGGTTTTAATTTTTCTTGGTATATAACTGGGAGAGGTATTCCCCATTCATATTTCTACCATATTTAACTTATTCTAAAATTTATGCCATCTCTGAGTCTGATCTTAGTGCTCACTCTTTCCCTTCTGTTGAAAGCTGGCCCTGGGTAATGAGACCAAAGAAAATAATTTGGACTTTGGTAGGAGGTTTTACATTCCTCTGGCTGGGAATGGGACTATAGTGTTTGCTGGAATTTTAGTTGTCAGGGGTTAGAATTTCCTCTTGCAACCTTATTTTTGTTTCCCCTGTTGTCTTTGAGTTATCCTAGAGATTTGTTTTAAATTAAGGACCAAAGTCTATAAATCTTTTACGTGTAATGTCTTCTCATTACAAGATAGTCTCTTTGGCAAAGTGATATTTCAGTTGGCTTTTCTTCACTGTAACCAAAAGACCCAAGAAGAACAAAAGTTTACTTTGGCTCACAGTTCAGTCTGTAGTGGACCAACTCCATAGCTCTGGCCCAAGTGAGGCAGAATATCATGGTGTAAGGGTGAGACAGAAGACAACAGCTCAGATCACAGCAAATAAAGGAAAGAGTGGGGGAAGGAGCCACAGGCAAGATGCACCCTTCCAGGACAGGCCCCAGTGAAGCATCTCCTATAGCCACACACCACGTGGCTACTGTTACCACCCAGTCAGTCCATTAAACTAGGATGAACTGACCAGTCTATAGTTCTAATAATCTAACACTTCACCTCTAAATAGTCCTACATATTAAAAGGAGCTTTTGACAAACACCTAGTCACTGCAACAGGCTTTACAACTGCATCTCTTTTTCTCAGAAATGTTTCCTCTTTAGTGAAACAAAGGGTACAGGGAAGTAGGGTTGAAAACAATCTTCTCTTGGAATCTTGGGGCAATTAATTCCAGGATCCCCTATGTGATAGAAAAATCTGAAGATGCTGAAGTCTCTTATAAGATATGTTATAATATTTGCATTATAATCTATACTTCTCCTCCTGCACATGTTAAAATTATCTCTAGATGTCTTAAAATATATATCATAATGGAAATGCTTTTAATACTGGAACAATAACCAGGAATAGGACAAATTAAAATGCTACTTTATTCATTGTTATTACTAATAACCCCAAATATATCTTTAATAAATGTTCTCAGGATTATTGCCCAGTTTTGGTTGATTCTCAGAATTCTAAGAAAGTTGATTCTTATTGTTTTTGGCTAACTTTCTTATTTCTTTTCTAAAAAATTTTTTTCAGAATTCCTTAATCTGCAATTTTGCTGATAACTCCCAGTTATACTATTTAAAATGTCAGGCGAAACATCCTCTTATGATTCTGTTAACTTATTTTATATGTGTTTTTTTCTGGCTTTATTACTATTATATGTTGTTTTGGAATATATGCATTGTTCTCTATTATCTCCTGCAATGATTACTTTTCTGTTTTTATACTTCCTAATTTACTCATTTATAATTTATAATTTACAGTGTTTACTTTCATTTTAAAAATTTATTCCTTGTGTTTTTGTTTTTCCCAGAAAGCATAATTTATTTAGAGCACAATACTCATAGTTTGCTTTTTCAAAACCCCACATTTCATGTTTTCAAATATGTAGTACTTTACTGCTATTTCTGTCTGTAGATGAAATGTTTGTTTCTTCTTTTACCAAATTATTTAACTTATGTTGGGTAATTCTAGCAAGGACAGGTATTTACTGTAAAGTTATTGGAAAACTCGTATCCTTACATGATGGAGTAAAGATCAAGGCCTAGAATGTAAGTAGGAAAACTTGATAGGGAGAGTTAGAGTAAATTAAAAAAAAAAATGTTTAGAGGAAGTTACAAGCCTGCTGACACTGAATTCCCTCTCCCAGTCCTTGCATATCTTATTCTTGGTTTGGTTTATTTTTTCTGATTTTATATTGGTAATTTAAAATTTATTTATACGTTAAAATATAAACTGTCTTCATATGGTATTTATCACTTCAGTCTAATGATTGTCTTCTGTTAACATACCTTAATGCTGCTAAATTTTTTATTGGTTCTATGTGTTTCTAGGATTTATGTGTAGTTAGCTGACTTCTCTTTATCTCATTGATGTCTTTAGAAACCATTAAAAATAATATATATTATACCGATTGTCTCAACAGTTATAGGAACAGTAACAGAATATAAGGAAACAGAATAAAGAAATAACAAACAAAGACCAACTGTTGTCCCTGAGATACCTCAAAAACTTCAGGAACTCTAACTTCTTGCCTATGGTTCATCAAGCTTGCAGAATTCCTGTTTTTTGTCAGCTACCCTCTACTCTACATTTTTGCCTTCATCTAAGGAAAAGTTTTTATTTAGATTGCATAAAGATCCCTCTCTCTGGATTTGGATGACATGCATAGTTAAATCATTATTTTTGCATGCAAGATTGCAGCTGTTTTTTGCAAAAAGTGCTTCCCTTTCCTTTTGATCTTTTACACAGGCTGCTGTCACATTGATTCCCCAGGCTTTGGCTTTTATTTGTCTGATCCTGCAGCTCTCAGTAGAGCAGAGCTTCTAGGCTTCTGGAGTATCATTGCCTCTGTAGGCACCAAGAATAGGAGCTCTCCTACCCTAGGGACTATCCGTTTGCTTGGGACAACTCTTAGATCGGGAACAACTGGCATGGAAACATGAAAAGTGCTTACCAGAGCTTCCAATGGGTCAACCTGGACTTTGATTAAAACCATGCCCTTAGTTCCTTCCCTCCCTCTCCTGTCTCTCATCCTGACTGCCTTATGTCTATTTCATGCTAGTTATGTTTTTGCAATGCATGCCAAAATTCTTAACTCTTCCATCAATTGTGCAATATCTGCTGCTAAACAGTATTTTGATTCATAAGTTCAGTTGTATTTTGAGATATAAAATCATCTTTCATTTCTTTTTTGCATTTCTCATTATCACTTGAAATATTCAGTATTATTTTTTCATATCTTTAAGTATATTATTTCATTTCATTCAGAATTTTTGAGGTATTCATCTGTGTCTGTTTGCTCATTTATCTTCATTTCCTGTGTTTTTACATTTGCTTATTTTTGACCATAATTTTTGCTCTCCAGTATATGTCTAAGTATTGAATATTACACTCTGCATGTCTAAAAATCAATTGAAATAAAAAATAATGTCACTTTTCCTCTGAGATGCTTTCTTTTCTTTCATGTTACCTATTCAGCACTCTGGTGATTTTAAGTGCTTTTGTATTTTCCATATTTTCTGGTTCCCAATGAGATAATTAGTACAAGGGCCTAATTTAAAATTAATAGAATTTAATTGCACATTCATTACTTATTTAATTATTTGTTTGACTTTTTATTTTCAGGAAAAAAATGTGGGTTCCCTAAGGACACTAGATTTTTCTCATCTTATTTAATATATACAATATTGTGCATGGTAACTTTCCTCCATAAATGTTTAAGTTGTCAGTGGAATATCTGAAAAATTAAATGAATATTCTAGACACAAAACAACAACTCTAAATAAGGGCAGGAAACAATGTTACTGCAGCTTGAAAGATTTGGCATCAAATGCTTCTACTGCAAAATCATTACTTCTGAATTTATGGAGGTATTGGAATTCTTCAACATTAATTTCATATATATCTGAATTAAAATTGTTCCATGGAAAACAGTAGACTAATGGACATTTTTTTTTAGAAAAATGAGCAATGTTTGAGTACTTAAACATTATAGTTTTATTATTGTAATTTTCACATGAAGTCTTTACTGCACTGGACATTACTCTGAAGGTATCAAGTATCACATTTATAAAAGTGTAGAGATGAGAATTAGGCTAAATGGGGTCAAAAAAGTTAATTCTTCTATAATTTTAAAATATTGAATAAGCCATTGTAATCTTATATAGATTAAATCTCCTCTAATTCTTTCCCAGAAGCACTTGTCTAAGTTTTGAGTGTTTTTCTTTCCTCCAGAAGCTGTTTAAGAGTTATTAGCATCTTCTCATGATAATCTAAACAATAAGCAGAAATACAATAAAATGAAGAATGCCTCATAATTTCTCATTTAGTAGCTACAGTTTTACCTGGTGACTGGCAACAAGTAAAATCATGAAAGTCAAATTATTCCAAAGAGACGTGAACCTTTCTGGCAGTCACCGCTTTCACCATCCAACGTCCATAACGCAGCTGCAGTTAACTGTACCTCACTCAGATGTCTCTTGAGAAATCTTTTCTCTCTTCTGTGCAACAAAGCTATTTCAGTGGCATTTATTCCAATCTTAGAATCAATGTCAAGTTTCAATTAAATACCTGGCCTCAGAGACTGTCATATGACTCAATTCTACTTTGGCTAATTTTAAAGATGTTCCGTGGGAGTCAAGGAAAGAAAATTATTCACTATCTCAGGTTTCAGGAATGACATTTCCTCTTCCCTGTGGACCTTAACATTTTAGCCAACAGAAGCTCTAGCAATCAATTGGTGTTTATGAAGGAAACCTACTGAAGGAGTCTTTTGGACAATGGAGAGGAAAACTGAAAAGAATCTGTCTTATGTACTTTGAATCAGATAAGTTCTTACCTGAGTTATTTTTAGGCTTTCTATTTATGTGAGACAATCAGTTATTATACTTCAAGTTAGTTAAATTTAAATCTTTTCTAAGGTGCAAATATAATGACTCTAAATGACACATATTTTCTGTTCCTTTGATCTATAAATATATAGATTTTCTTTTAAATGGCAGGTAAAATGCCTTTTCGTAAGTCAGCAAGGAAAAGCAATAAATTAAGAATGACTGGAGCAAACATCAACCTCCTTATAGTAGTGTTTTTGATCTTTAAGTAAAGATCAAGACTTTTATTATGTACATTTTTCTACTTCTGAATATTTAACATGATTTTTAGTTATTAGTGGTTACTATTCTAGTGAATATGTATTAAATCCTACTTGCCCCATTATTTGCTCTTAGTTTTAGGAATGCAGCAATGAACAAGGAAATTTGACCTCTTACTTCACTAGTGTGGGTTTGAGGATTAGGGGAACAGTGAATGAATGGGCAAGGAGAGAGAGAGGGAAAATGGTCCTAATTAATTCTGTAAGTTCACTTGACTCCCCTGAGAAGCCAAATAATACTCATGTAGGAATTTGAATTTTGAAAATTCAAAATTAATATACATGTATATGGACATTTTTATGTGTAATAGAGGGAAATTATATTGGAGAAAAGAGAAGGGGGAGTGGGTAAAGCAGGGGAGATACTGGATAAGGATCCAGCTCAAGTTACATTACCATTACCTGTGCATACATGAATGTGCAGCAATGAATCCCTTCAATATGTAAGAACATGCTGTAGTATTGAAAAAAATAAGATGTGCATTGTGTCAAGCGGTGCTATTAAAATAAATTTCAGAAGGCACGAACTATCATAAGGAGTTATCTTAATTATAATGATCAGTGAGGCAATACTAGTTAAATAGTATCTGAGCAGCACGTGGCATGTTACATATTAGCCTTACTGAAATGCTTATTAATCCGTACACTAATATTGAATTTCTTACACTAATATAATAGAATTTTCTACTATTTGTTTAGGAAGGGGACACTGTTTCCTTGTGCAAAATATGCTCATGTGAAGATTACATTAACACACTAGGGAGAATATATTACCTTAACACAATAAAGAGAATATATTTAGATGAAAGAAATTATGGAATTCTTTCTCGATGATATTTCATTAGTATGATCCCCATAATTTCAGTAATTATCAATAGTCTGATTAAGATTGTTAAGATATGCTTTTTAATGGTCAGCTCATTGTGCACAGTTATTCAATGTGCATTGAAACTCAGTGTGCCTTTTCTCTCACAACTGAATGTGCTTTCGTTTCAGTGATGCAGTGCTCCTTAGGTGTTAATTATCTGTTGCTCCTACTGGGCTCATAGCAACTTTTGACAAGAATGAGAATACCATCCAAGTATGAGCAGCTAATTATCACAGTCAATAACCTGTGGGTGCATCAGAGGGAAAACAGATGTCCATGATGCCACACTGAAGCCACAGACTCTTTTGTTAAACTGAAAAGGTCTGGTATTGCAGGTATTTATTAATAAGATATATTTATTTCAATCTATCTATAAAGCGTAACTGTGAAAGAGATATAACTTTTCAATTAAATCAGTAGCCAAGATATAAAGTAAATAACACTTTAAAGATACTGTATAGAAACTAAAATTTTAATGTGATATTCAGGATTTTATTTTCCTTGGCACTCAAATGAGTCTTTCAAAATTAATAGAAAATATAATTATGAGAAGAAATTCACCTCATTATTTAAAAAAAAAAGAACAGTGAGAAAGAGAAAGAGAGAATTAATTATTATTTTTCTACCTGGCCTTCCTTTCAGTTCATTTAGTTGTGTACCTGGTGCTGTGGTTTGAACTCGGGTCCTTTCACATGCCAGGCAAGTGCTTTAACCAAGGAGCCACTGCTTCAGCCCTTACCTCATTACTTATGTAATAATTTCATTTCTCCATTTATTTATTCATTATTTCTAGGTTCTGTTAGTTAGAAAGTAGGCCTGCAAGATTGTTTCTTTATGCTTAATACCCACTTCTCTGTTTTTATATTGGTAATCTTGAACGTTTCTTCAACCTTTGTTCCCAATTCTTAGATATTAAATTAAAGCCGGCATTTAAGATCATGTTGCTGGGCCTGGGGCAGTGGCTCAGCAGTTATGGCACATGCCTGGCATGCATGAGGAAGCAAGTTCAAACCTCAGCATTGCATACACAATGAAGTGTCAGAAATGAAGACCATATGAAAAACTAATTAAAATTTATTTTTTCTCATTCTCTCCCTCTCTCTCATTGTCCCTCTTTCTATAAAAAATAATAAAAATGACATATTGCTAAATTTTAATACTATAGTCAAGTCTGACCCAGAATATAGGTTTGTGTACAGAAGATTCCATCTATGCAACAGATTCATATTCCTTTTATTATTGAATGTGGATTCTTCTAATTGTTTCAATTGGCCTCCATCTGGTATTTGTTTATATTAATTAAATCCATTTATAAAATTTTGTTTACTTTTGCCATCAAGACATAAACTTGACTCATTATTTGTAGTTTATGGCTAACTTAATGGGCAGATCCTAAAGATGGAGAATAGGGAATAAGAATTCAGTTACTTTGAACAGAAGATATTTGTTTATGTAAATTTGATGGTCTTCATCTTAACTTATTTCTATTATTTTGAGATTATCTTCACCTGGAGAAATTAACATGATCACAGCTTCCTATGTTGAATTCTATTTGGGGAAATTTTAACAGACAAGTTTTAGTCCCATCTTTTTATTATTTTAACAGCTTTATTGAGGAATAATTGACATCATATAAACCAAGGTTTTAATGTATCAAATTTGGTGAGTTTGGAAATATACACACATCCATGATGCTAATACCACAACAAATTAGCTTCTTTTATGTATACATCTTTATACTTTGGTATATATATTTTCTCCGGTTAAAATCACAGGTAGAATTCTGGCTAAAATTGAATTTTTATTTTCATAGGTTTCTGAAAAACTTCTTCAAAATAAATAACAATCCACAGTCTAACCATAAGTATTATACACATGCTACAATGTTTTTGATATCTTTGAATAATATTGAACCACAAAAATATAGCTGATAGTTTGAGAATGAAATAGTACCTAGTTTTATTTTAGTTTGCACATATTCTATTATTAGTGATTGTCTAAACTTCTCATTTTTTATATTATACTTATGAGTGCTTGACATTTCTTTAGTACTGAAATCTTTAGTTTTTAAAAAATCAGTTTTGTGAGTGATACTGATATTTGAGTCAATCTTAAAGTAATATTGTTTCCTTTCTCACTATGAAGTTATTATCTTTATGCTTTCTCCACTTAAATATTGTTTATTTCTGATTTCTTTTTCAAATTTTATATTGATGAATTTTAACCCTGTCTTATCTATTTTCCTTATTCCTGACCAATTTGTGAAAAGAGATCTTTTCCATAACAGATCCTGATTTCTTCAATGACAATACCTAATTGAGTTTGAATTAATTACTGGTATAATTTGAACTGAGTCTGTATACCAGTGTTTTTAGATAAATTTTTGTCTCCTTGAATCTGGTCATAATCTTATTAGTTCCCTAATATTATTTCCTTTATTTTTAAGAGAGAAGGACAGTGAAAGAGAGAGAGAGGGAGAGAGAGAGTCCACTTTATTTAGTTTTTCAACAGGTTTTCGCTGTTGCAACACTTAATTGTTTATGTGGTGCTAGGATTTGAACCTGGGACTTTGCACATCCCAGGCAAGTATGTTACTTCTGAGCCACTGCCCCAGCCCCTATTTTCTTAACTAAACCTCAAATCCATTGCAAAAAAGAAAAAAATTAAGTCATTTGGAATTGTGCCTCATGGCTGCAAATGTGCCTCTTTTTATGTCTTGAAAGATAAACTAATAAGGATTTTATATAATATCATTAATTTCTGTGTTTACTTTCAATTTACAGAATACACTAGGCATTGATAAAAATAAATTATGTGGGTATTATTACTCCATGTAACATTGATGATTTATGAATTTCTATTAAAACCATTTTACTCTATTTTATTAAACTTGAGGGCTGTGACCTATCTAGAGATTCCAGTTAAATTAAGCTAATTAAGGCATGGAAATAGCAAGGGTGAAAATGGCATACATGTAAATTGCTCAATGCAAATTTAAATTAATGAATAAAGTAAGTTTAGAAGTGCCCTGCTTTTATGCAAGTAATACATAATTATCTCTCTGCCAATACAGTCAAGTAACAATTATCATATCTACATAAAGTCAATGTTGTATGGAATCTATTTTTTTATATTCTTGTATCTAGAATTTCAGGCACATTTCAATACAAATTTTTTTTTAATTTCATGATATATTGGTACTGTACAGATAGACCTCTATAAACTGCGAGTTGGCCTTACAAGGGATTCAAATAAGCATGTGTCAAAAATATATATTTTAAAATTTTATATTGGGGACTGGAGTGGTGGCTCAGCAGTTATGGTGCTTGCCTGGCATGCATGAGGACACAGGTTTGAACCCCAGCACCACGTACACAACGAAGTGTTAGAGCAGTGAAGGCCACATGGAAAACTAAATAAAACTGATTCTCTCTCTCTCTCTCACTGTCCCTCTCTCTCTTAAAAAAAAAATCTTGTTTCTGACAATATGCAGCTAGACCTAGAATGCTTGTATTATGCAGGAATATATAGTTTGTTTTCTTTACATTACTCCATATGCGATACACTATAGCAACTATTTGCACAGCATTTATGTTGTGTTGGTATTATCAGTATTCAAAAGGCGAATATAGTACTCAGGTGATGTGCAAATTCTATACCATTTTCTGTAAGGATCTTGAACTTTTTAAACTGTGGTATCTAGAGAGGGTCCTGGGAGCAATCTTCTTTGGACACAGATAACTGTTCTTTGTTGAATAGTTTTGATTCCATATTTATTGAAATCATGCTGTATTGCTGTTTGGTATTGTTTCTTTATTGCTATCTCATATACCTATGCTTAAGAAATTAATTTTATTATACCAGCTCATCATTATCTAACAATGTGAGAACATGCGGAAAAAAGTGTTGTAATAACAAATTAATTATATTAATTTAAAAAGACATGTACTAAAATGGAGAGAAGAGAAATAGCAAGAATTAAAGATATACTCAGATTTTGCTTGAGATATTTATGTGTGCACACATATTCATATACACACGTGGTTGGAACATATTTTCACATGTTTTCATAACGTAGATTTCTATTAGTAGAGTTTCTGAAACAAGGAAGATGCTTAGGCTCACCTCATTTTAATTTTTGAGATGAGAGGCTTTTTTCCATTCAGGTTTTAATCTGTATTTTATACACATTTTAATATCATTACAAGCAAGAAAAAAAATTCATCTAACCTGTATATCCTTCTGTTATGAACTCCTTGAAAAAATAACATATTTTCAATCTGCTTCTAAATGCCAAGTATTTTGAAAGCTTTCCTTCTAAAACTATCAACTAAATTATAGTTTTAGGATTGTACATTGCACTTGCCAATAGTTCTCTACTGATCATGTATTTGTTTAAATCACATACAGTAATTACCTCCCTTCACATCCTCAGTTTTCCATTTCATGGTTTCAATTATCTGCACTTAAACTGCAGCTGGAAAATAATAAATGGAAAATACCACAAATAAGTAACGTAGTTTTAAATCATGTGCCATTCTGCATAATGTGATTAAAATCTCACACCATGTAGCTACATTCTGCCAAAAGCATGATTAGTACCTTTACCCAGAATATCTATATTCATGGTATATGTGCCCACTGCCCAATAGGTACTTAGTAGCCATATTGTGTTCAAGTAACCATTTACTTAATAATGGCTTCAAACTCCTAGAGTAAAGGTGCTGTTCATTGAAATATGACAAAGGGAAACTGTAAAATACACACACTAAGTGAAAAATTTAAGTTCTCTTGACAAAAATGAAAAAAAATACATGCTGAAGTTGCTAAGATCTACAATACAATCACATGCTTTGAAGCCGGGCATAGTGGCTCAGGCCTATAGCCCTAGTGAGCTCAGGACTGAGGCAGGAGAAGCACAAGTTCAAGGCCATCCTGGGTAACTTAGACTCTTTCTCAAAATAAAATAAATAAGGAATGGGATGGTAGATTTTTTTTGTCTAGCATTGTAAAGCCAATGGCTTTGATCCTTGGTACTAAGTAAATAAATAAACAAATTGCTACGATTTGAATATGAGTTGTTCATCCAAAAAGATCACATGTCAATTCAGGAATATTCAATCATAAAATGATTGAGTTATGGGAGCTGTAATCTAATCAGTGAATTAGACCATTTGATGGGATAAAAATTTGAATGGTACAGTGGGTGGTATCTGTACGCCTGTGTACTGGAGGAAGTAGGTAACGGGGTGGGAGTATTTCCTTGAGGATCATGTGTGTTGCTTTCTCTACTTTTCAGGTACTGTGAATTGATGGGCTTTCTTCCACCACACTCTTCAGCCACGATCTTCTGCTTAACTCAGGCCTAGAGAAATGGAGTCAGCAGACCATGGTCTGAGCTTCTGAAATCATGAGCCCAAACTAAGTTCTTCCTCTTTTAAATTGTTCATATCAAAAAAAATTGATCACAGTATTAAAAAGCTGAATAACACAAAAAACAAATTAAGAGACAGAGACCATATTTACATAAGTTTCATTATTATTATAAAGTTTTATTGTTACAACCATTCTGTTTTAATATTGTTGTTGATACTCTCTTATATTTCCTAATTTATAAATTAAAATTTATCATGGCTATGTACAAATGGGAAAGAAAATATTTCAGATAAGCTTCAGTACTATACTCAATTTTAGATATCCACTGGGGTCTTAGTTATGGGAGCTATAACCTAATCATTTTACCATTTATTTTAAAGAAAATAGGAATGACATGGCAAATATTGTATTTGGCTTTTTTGATTATTTGCATAGCTGTTTGTCAGCCAAACAGCAGTGTCATATTATTTTAAATTTTGTAAGGGTTGTTAATTAGAAGCATTTGTTATGTTTTCCCCATCCCTTAATGTTTCTGATTCCTCTGATGTTAGCTGTCTTTAGTCATTATGTAACTGTCAGATGTGGGATTTTGATCACATGGGTCAGTTCATTTATTGATACATGCATTATTAAAAATTAAGAACCAGATTGATTATTGTAAATAGCATAATAGACTCAATTTTGTTACAGTGGTATCTTCCTACTATCTTACAAAAGTCTGACCATGTATATTTTTATCAATTTATTTTTATTAATAAAATGAAGTATCTCTTCATCTGAAGAGCTAATTTAAACTTTAACATGATATGTTAATTTTGCATTTCTTTTTTAAATATCTTTTTATGTTACCAAAACCTAGCACTGTCTTTATTGTCTCCTGAAGGAATGATACTCACTTTATGTATCAAAGCAACACACATTTGACTGAAGAATTTTTCTACTATCATGAGAAAAGTATTTAAAGCAATCAATAATTCAAAAATATGAAAGTGCTTTTAGGTGAAAACCTTAACAAAAATCAAACAGTTTGGGTTTTTATTTTTTTAATATTTATTTTAAGTATTTTTCAAATTTGTTTCCTAGAGGAGAGATGTTGCTCTTGCCTAGCATATGCAGGGGCCTGGGTTCTATCCCAAGTACAGAAAAAATGCTATTTATCATGTGGTGGTGATAAAGATCCTCATCTCATGTTTGTATATTCAAAATCTAGTTAACTACTTTCATTTTTTAGTTATTTTTCTCCAATTCTTCTACTATAAATTTTATGTTGAATAACAGGATATCCTTTTTTTTAATCATGAAAATGGAGAAGATACACAAATCCTAGATTTCTTTCAGTCATTCCAGAAATATTAGAACAAAACATTTCATCAAAAATTGGAAAAATACATTTAAATAGTGGAAGATAGGGGCTGGATTGGTGGTTCAGCGGTTATGGTGTTTGCTTGACATGCACAAGGACACGAGTTAGAACCCAAGCACCAGGAACATAATGAAGTGTTGGAGCATGAAAAACAACATAAAAATTGTTTTTCTCTTTTTCTTGTCTGTCACTGCCCCTCTCATTAAAAAAAATAAATAAATAGTAAATGATATGCATCAAAAGCACCCTGGCTTTTGAAAAAGGAGG
>PVKS010032580.1:0-22435 GCA_004027875.1 Aplodontia rufa | reverse complement strand
GCTATTCACATTCAGAGTCCTTGTTTCTACTGCCATACCAGAGTCCGTGTTTCTGCAACTGAGGCTCTTACTGCCTGCATCTTCTACCGCTGCTGATCTCTCCCCTGTCTCTGCTGCTGCTGCTTCTTCCATGCTTCTGTGCTTCTGCTTCAGGACAGGGCGGGTTGCTGCTTCTCTGGATGCTTCCTTCTTGGGCCGCTTTTTCTACCTGACTAGCTGCTATTCTATTTATCCATTACAACAGCCAATAGGGGTATAGTGAAACACGTTTATCCAATTGTACCAATGAGTGACCAAATAGCTTAGTCCTGCGGTCAGGCATTACATCACTAAGGAAGATACAACCCAGCTGGGTCAGAGTTGTTTACCACCAATTCTTTTACAAGCCAGCTGGACCTCATGTTGGGGGAATCCCCAACAAAGGAAAAACAATCTAAGCCCAAACCCAGTAGAAGACAGGAAATAATCAAAATCAGAATTGAAACCAACAAAATTGAGGAAACGAAAACAATAAAAAGAATCAATGAAACAAAAAGCTAGTCTTCAAAAAAATAAACTGAACATACCCCTAGCAAATCTTGCTAAAGAAGAGAATCAAAGCAAATCAATGAAATCACCAATGAAAAAGGAGTGACCGCATGGAAAACAAATGGATTACCGGATCATATTTTGAAAAAATATATTCCTCTAAATTAGACAATCTGGAACACATGAACAAATTTCTAGACACATACAACATCCCCAAATTGACTCAGGATGAAATTGAAATCCTAAACATCCCAATAACAGGCACTGAAATTCATAGAGTAATTAAAAACTTTCCAAAGAAGAAAAGCCCAGGACCAAATGGAATCCCTGCTGAATTTTACCATAACTATGAAGAGGAGCTAACACCTTTTCTTATTAAGCTATTCCAAGAAATTTAAAAAGAAGGAACTATCCCAAACACTTTTTATGAGGCAACCATAATTCCGATACCAAAACCCAACAAAGACGCATCAAAAAAGAAAATTACAGACCAATATCCCTGATGAGCATTGATGCAAAAATCCTTAATAAAGTTCTAGCAAACCACATTAGAAAATATCAATATGATAATTCATCATGATCAAGTGAGCTTCATTCCAGAGATACAAGGCTGTTTCAACACACACAAATCAATAAATGTGATTCATCACTTAAACAGAACTAAAATCATATGATCATCTCAATTGATGCAGAAAAGGTCTTCGATAAAATCCAGAACCCATTTATGCTCAAAATCCTAGAGAAAATAGGGATCAAACGTTCTTCTTTTAATTTGGTAAAGCCATATATGTCAAACTTTCAGCTAGTATAATACTAAATGGAGAAATCCTGAAACATTTCCACTAAACTTGGGAAAATGACAAGGCTGCCCATTCTCACCACTTTTATACAATATAGTCCTCAAAACCTTAGCTGGAACAATCAGGAAAGAGAAGGAAATCAAAGGGATAAGAATAGGAAGAGAGGAAGTCAAACTATCCCTTTTAGCTATAACATGATGTATATATGGATGATCCAAAAATCTCCACCAGAAAATTGCTTGAGCTTATAAACTGATTTAGCAAAGTAGCAGGCTTCAAGATCAACACCCATATATCAATAGCTTTCCTATATGCTAACAAAAATAGGACAGAAGAAGAAATCAGGAAATTGATCCTATTCACAATATGCTCAAAAAGAATAAAAAATACTTGGGAATTGATCTAACAACCAAAGTAAAAGACCTCTACAATGAGAATTATTGATCACTGAAGAAAGAAATTGAAGAGGACCTGAGAAGATGGAAAGATGTTCCATGTTCTTAGTGAGGCAGATTTAATATAATTAAAATGGCTATTTCACCAAAATTGTTATACAGATTCAGTGCAATCTCCATCAAGATTCCAATATCATTCTTTACAGATATAGAAAAAGCAATTCTCAAATTCATTTGGAACAACAAGAAACCCAGAATAGCCAAAACATTACTAAACAAGAAAGAAAAAACAGGTGGTTTTGCAATATCAGATCTGAAATTATACTATAGAGCTGTTGTAACAAAAACAATATGGCAAGGTATCAAAATAGGAATGAAAACCAATGGCATAGAAGACTGTGATAGAAACCCACAAATCTTTAAACATCTGATGTTTGACAAAGGAGGCCAAAATATAACATGTAAGAGAGGTAGCCTATTCAACAAATGGTGCTGGAAAAGTAGACAGCCATGTGTAAGAGGTTGAAATTAGATCCTTACCTCTCACCTTGCACAAAATCAAATTGAAATGAATGAAGGAATTAGGAATTAAACCAGCTACCATACAACTGCTAGAAGAAAAATTAGGACCAACACTCCAGTGTATTGAAGTTGACAAAGACTCCCAAAATGAAAGAATTCAAGTCAAGAATTAATGAGTGGGATGCCATTAAATTAAAAAGTTTTTGCTCTGCCAAACTGGTCAAAGCTGTCATGAGAGAACTAACAGAATGGGAGGTAATCATGGCCTGTGACTAATATCTAAATGTTACAAAGAACTAAAAAAACTCAATAACAAAAACAAATAATCCAATCAATAAATGGGCCAGAGAGCTAAACAGACTTCTCAACAGAGAAAATCAAGCAAGCCAATAAATACATGAGAAAGTGTTCTAAATGAGTAGTAATCAGAGAAATGCAAATCAAAACTAAATTAAGATTTCACCTCAGTCCAGTCAGACTTGGCAAAGATGAAGAATACAAACAGTAACAAATGCTGGAGGAGCTGTGGGGAGATAGGAACATCAGACTGATACAACTACTCCAGAAAGAAGTGTGGAGACTCCTCAAAAAATTAGGATTGGATCCACCATATGGAATAGGTATACCTCTTCTGGGTATTTTCCCAGAAGAGAATCAGTACATTACAGTGACACAACAAAATCCATGTTCATAGCAGCTCAATTTACAGTAGCTAAATTATGGATTCAACCCAGATGCCCCTCACTGGATCAATGGATCCAAAAGCTTACACACAGCACACACAATGGAGTTCCACTCAGGTATTAGAAATGATATTGCAACCTTTGAAGGTAATTGCATGGCAATGGAAGAAATCATGCTGAGTGAAGTTAGCCAAATCCAGAGACACAAGGGTTGAATGTTTTCCCTCATTTGTGTAGGCTACAGCTAAACCCAGGGTTAGGTGAAAGGTAGTCAGTCTCATATATTGCACCCACCAAGGGCATAGCAACATATAATCTAGTGGAACCATAGGCATGTAGCAGGGGAGGAGTGAGAGGAGTGGTGGAGGGAAAAGGGGGAAGGATGGAAGAATGAGAGGGATCTAGGGAGATCTAGCATACTATTTGCTAGAGGGATACTATATGCTAGAGGGATCTAGCATACTATTTACCATCTCACCCAAAGTCAAACAATATTTATGCAATCATTTAATTCTTGAAACTTCACAATCTTATCTACACACACACACACACATATATAGGCATTTTTATCTCTTATAGAGGCATAATACAGAACAATCAAGAGGCTAGGCAATGTGGGGAACTATGGTTTAGGATCAAATGTATACCATTGTAACTTTATGCTTTTATTATTGTACAACAACTCAACTCCTTAATAAAAATATATTCAAAAAATAAATAAGCAGATTAAAAATTAAGACTTGCAGAAGGAAGTACAGAATAAAATCTTTCTGAGTTTGAATTAGATAAAGATTTCTTAGTGTGCAAAAAGCAATAATTAGAAAATAAATAAAGTCATAAATAGGAAGAAAATGGAAGGGCAAACCACAAGCAGAAGAACATTCTTGCGAATCATCTAGCTGATAAACTATTTACATTCAGAATATATGAAATATTTATCATTTAACAAAAAGCAAGCAACCAGATCTTTCAGTGGGCAAAAACTTTTGAGAAGATGCTTGACTAAAGAAAGAAGAGAGATAGACAACAAACATGTGGGAAGGTGCTCAACATCATTAATCAGTAGGGAAAAGCAAATTAAAATCAGAATGGAATATCATTTGATATTAAAATAATGGCTAAAGTTTAAAAATAAGATAAGCATTATGAATATGTAACAATGAATCCCACTATCATGTAAAATGTACCGATATAAATTAATTTGATTTAAAAATAATAAATTAAAGGATAAGCTAGACAATGTCAAAAATAAGAAGACAATAAAATTTTAAAATCTAGATGCAGAGCCAGGAATGGTGTAATTCAAGTGACTTGGGAGGCTGAGACAGTAGAATTGCAAGTTCAAAGCCAGCCTCAGCAACTTAGTTCCTAAGACCACCCTGTCTCAAAATTTTTTAAAAAAATATTGAAAATGGGTCTGGGGATATGGCTTGCCATTGAGTTCAATCCTGCTGGTTTAAAAACAAAAAAGGCCTAGATGCAGGGCAACTGGCTGGAACACTCACATACTGGTAATTCTTGAAACCATTAACCTGTTGATGGGAATGGAAAATGGTCTGATCACCCTGGATTTTTTTTTTCATTTTCTAAAAAGCTAAACCCACCTTGTGGTCCAGTCATTTCATTCTTAGGTATTTATACCAGAGAAATGGAAACAAACAGATTACACTCAAATCTTCAAAAAATAAGCTCAGAAAACCAAACTCTAGTGCACTTAAAAGGGGAAAGTAATCACACAACTGTGACAGTATAAATTCATATTTTGTTTTCTGTAGAAGTTACTAGTATAAGGAGTTATAACAAATGATCCCTGAAATTTCACTCAAGGTCCAATACAGCTAGACAATGGTTTTCCTCTACCCTGCGACTTGGAATTGCAGCTCTTTTCTTGTTGGATGCTGCCATTGAGGTGGTTCCCAAGGATTCTGCAGCAGGAAAGCAACAAAAAAAATAGGCCAACTCTTGATTGCTGTGTCCCAGAAATCATACGTCACATCCATTCATGTTTGTTCCATAGGTCAGAATTGTCACCTGGCCCTAACTCAACAGCAAGGAAAGCTGAGAAAAGATGGGAGGAAATGGTATCAATGAGCACTCCGTGTGGCCACGTACATTTTCTGTGTCAGGATATGGCTAAAGAGTGAAGGAAGTCTGAAACCTAAGGCAAGAAAAGAGTCCTCTATACTAAACAGGACTGGAAGAAGGGTGGATATCAGTGCATTAAATACAAACTATTTCAAAATTTTTCTTAAGTGGCCAATCTACTTGGCAAATTTCAGGTCAGATATTGACCAGCTTTTTGCTAAGTTTCCTCATCTGCAATATAGTAACAACTCAGCATTCTACTTACATATTTGAGCAAAGACAATAACAGTACCAAATTGTTCTAAACCTCATCACAGAATGAGATATGTGGTCTGAAAATCCAGTCATGGCAAATTTGATATCATTATTGTAAGATTAAAGAATTGATCAAGATAAGCCTGTTATTGGGGATAGGACTCAATTACCATTATCTCATACAGTCAAATCTGTATCACCACAGGATACATTATCATGAGCACTCTCTGCATGTAAATAAACTTATTATTACCATTAGTTTTGTGGGGGAAAAAAAGCTAGTCTAATGTAGTTTGGGATACACAATGCTATCTTCATGTAAATTCAATTCAAATAATTAACTGTTATCTTAGTGTTTCAGTTCAAAAATAAACATTTAGTGCTAGCTTCCAAAGCACATACACTAAAATTGGAATTAATACAGAGGAGGTTAGCCTGGGCCTGTGCAGGTATGACATGAAAATTCATGAACATTCCATATTTTTGTTGTATTGTGTGTATGTACAAATATGCAACAATCAATCTCACCATTAGGAACCACTTTAGTGTACCAACTGAAAATGTGGAACTTAATGAATGTGCACTTACTGAAGACCCAGTGTGATGCTAAATGTTCATGTGTTATCTCATTTAGGCCTGGCAACTCTTTTATTAGAGATCATTGTCTCTTTCTTGCTCTGTCCTTGTTTTGCAATTGGTTTAAATAAGGCTCAAAAAAACTATTTGCCAGTAGCTGAGAGATAAGATTTGAAAGAAGTGCTTTTGACATGTATACTACTTCTGTTACACCTGTAGCCTCAGCTGAAACAACAGAAAGGTCTTTTTCCTTCAGTAAACTCTTTTGAGCTTATTATTGCACTCTCAATTTGTACTAGATATACCTGTATCTGTCATTGGGACAGATATTCAGAGTAAGGTACATTCCTCATAAAAGCGAGTTCTTTATGCCCATTTTGCAGAGGAAGAAAGTAAGAGTCACAAAATTTAAGTGCACTTTTTTCACTCCTAATATGTAAACCCACTCTGTATAATACAATTCCATTTCATGGGACCCAGAGCCTCTCTATTGGTAGAAGAAAATGCTTATAAATGTTTCAATTATGTATATGATAGCATTCTGTCTGGAATAAGTTAGATTTTTATGACAACACAATTAACTAAAATGACTAGCAGTCTCATGCAGAAAACTCCATAACAGTCAATCCCCACATCACTATGTGGGACTATGTAACAAACAAAATATTGTAAATCAAATGAAAATTATTCGTAATCAGTTATTAAAATATTCACATAATTATTAGCATGAAAGTATTTTTAATAGATGAATGCTAGCAGAATATTCTATTAGCATTCATCAAACGTTCCTAAAACACGTAAGGTTATAAGTGTTTTACAAAAGAATATCAGGCAGAGATGAGGTCATCCACTAGCAATTGACTTCTCTTCATGTCAGGCTGACCTGGCCTTAGCTATAATTCTCATGAAGGAGTCAGAATCACACCTAGTCATTTAGATACTTGGCAATCCTGCCCAGTCACTAAGGAAAATCAAAACAGTAGGACAAACACTGGGAGGAAAGCCTCAGAGAAATTCATCGTATCCAGCCTCTTGCTCAGTACCCCATAAAGGGGCTCATTAGAAGTGCCCAATGAGGGCAGCTCCAGAATGTCCATGCAGCAGGACCTAGGGGCAAGTGGGATCTTGATCTCCTGCATTGGAGTTTGGCTACCCTTCACATTTGATTGCAAAAGGATTAACTGTCCACATCAGAGGAATAGAATGAGGGACAAAGACTTGCAGAAATAATAAAAGGAGCAGGATGAGTTTTCCAACATGAGAAAAATTCTTCTGTAACTGAGACCAGAAATCCCCACCCCTACTAGGTTTTGTGACACCCCAGAATGGCAGCAAATGAATCCATGAACCTCCACTGGAGCTGTGAAAAACTTGTTTCTGGGAACCATAAGCAGCGCTGCAGAAATTAAGGAACTAACGTGAAGAAGAGACTGGACCAAGGACAACTCAGCAGATGCCATTGTGGCATCTGGACCCACAACAGATTCCCATCCCTACCCTTTTCTTCCTCCTCACCTGGGCACTATCACACTTTCTGGAAGCTAAAAACCACTTCAAAGAAATAAGAACTTTGCCTGCATTGATGAAATTTTTGCCATGGAGCTGGGGACCATCACAGAAACTTAAATATGATTTTAAAATAATAATAAGTTCATGCATATTTGAGTTTGCAGGGTGAATTTTGTTCCTCTACACCCATTAGCTACAGATGGTCAGCTGATTACGAATTGCTATGCCTGGTTTCTACTCACTAAGTAGCATTTCTGAGAATGAGGCTAAAGGACTCACCTATTCCTTTGCCATTCCTGTAGTCCAATTTGTCACTTCATCACTCACATGTTCTGTTAGTGTAGTTGTCCTACAGTCATTTTTGGTCTCAGTTTTCCTATTTGAAAATCATAAATAGTATGTTATCCCTCATCCTCATGAAAATCAAATGCTAATGATAACACTGTCTTCAGCCTCAAAGCAGCCCTATCTATTGACAAAATATGACACCCACCTTAGAAAGGCTAATGAAGACTTGTGTTATGGTTCCAAGAGGTCATCCTGTCTTTTCTCCAGCCTCAATCTTAACACTTGCCCCTGTGCCTCCTTCACCACACTGTCATATCCATCTGATCTCAAATTCTTGATCTCTGACCCTGCCCTCAGTCCCACCTTTGACACTGTGGACTTGATGTTTACATACAGTCTCCCAGGGTATGACCTTTGATGTTTTCTTGTGAAATTGACTTGTCTTGATTCTCAGGGCCTTTTTCCACCCTGTGTATAAAATTCTCTACTCCAAGTTCAGCTCCACTAAATGCAAGTTCTCATCCTGGCAGTGTATCAAATGTCTGTTCTGGCCAGTCCTAGTCTCATCGTGAATGGTGAATTCGGACAGACAAAAATGAAGGGAAAAGTTCTTTAAAAAGTTTTAAATGTAAAGGTTTGCCATGAGTGGTCACAATTTCTGTAGTGAATGCCCAATACCTGAAAGCATCACATGGCCTACTCCTTCCTTCTGCCACCCTGAAATCTCCCTTCACTTCATGTGTTCATCCCCTGTTTACAATCAAGTAACAATAGATCTAAAAAGCTTGGATAATTTATGAACAATGGTATTTGTTAGCAGGATGATCATATCAAATGGAATTCAAATATCATCTCCATAACTTAACATGTTATGGGCCATAGCTGGTTCATCCAGCAGATAGACACCATAATACATCACTCTGAGGGGTTACATATGCAAAGCAACATAGCTCAGTGCCCAGGCACTGATATTAGTTTCTACCTACCTCTGCTTTCCTTTACTTTCATAATGGTTGAGTTACTTGGGTTACAAGGGCTTATTCTGGGCCACCCTATTTTGGAAAGAAAAGAACTGGATGGGTCACTTTGTGGGTATAATCCAATACTCTCTGTGATGTTACCTCCTGTGTTACTAACTAGGGTGTCATAGGATGACAACTGCAAAGCCCAGATTCCAACCAGGCCCATCAGAGGCTCCAACTTTGGGATAATTACTTGAATTATAAACAATTATTTAAAAAAAAATCCCTGTCTACATTTTTAATTCAGATTTAGATGGGCTGTTATATAACTATAACCTGACAGTTCTTCCAAAGTGAGTCTCAAGTCCTCGTCTAATGTACTCTTGTGTCACTGCCATGCCCAGAGAGTAAAACTGAGTACTACTGTAATGCTTTCTCAGGGGCAAGTTAACTCTGTACCTACCAGCACATGAAAGGTGATTCTTTGTATTTATGGGTCCAAAAATGTAGTAGGTGGAGAAAGGTCAAGGCTGTGGCCCCTGAGCCACAAAGAAATGAAGAGGCAGCCATGCTGTTCCTGAAGATGCAAAGTGAGGTCTTCTTTCAGGTTCTCTAATTAGGGGCCAGGATGTCAAACTCCCTCCTCCATCTCATTGGGCTGAAGTATTTTTTCCTTAGCACCCATGAAGAATTGCCCCAAGATAATTATTATCACATTCTTATCATGTTCTGCAGCTGCTTGCTACTTAAAGAGCAGAAATCCTCACAGATTAGAATGACCAAGACCAGCATGAGAAAGGAATTTGGGATGGTTACATGTGAAAACTAAAATTATCTCTATACCTCTATCAGTTAAACCAAGAGAAAACTCCAAAAGAGTTCCTTGCTATTCTTGTAAAAGGGTACCCAACTTACAATTTCTTTTTGTTAAAAAAAAATTCTAACTTTTGAAAACAGAAAGATTCCAGACTATAATGACTGGATTTGATCATGTAGAAATAAATCTCAATATGACATGCCTTTAATAACACACTAATTGTAACCAAGAAATAGTGTGAAATATTGAAAACTTCCCATAGCTGTGTCATGAAAGGCTGAAATAACCTAAATTACAAAGTGATAGAGGTCCCTATTGAGTGTGGATAATTTATGGTGTTTATACAGAGAGAGACATTAGCCAACCACAATTCATGCTAAGGAGGATTTTGAACAAAGTCCAGATGGTGTTTCAGCAGTAAAATGCGGTTATCCTGGGACTATCTGATGAACAGCAAAATCACCGAAGTCAAGCTCATTGTCCCTTGTAAGACTCAAGTTCAACAGAAGCAGAACCAGAAACAATGGAAAATAATCATAACATTTTTACATTAGAAATGACACTGTTTATTCTATCACCTAATTTTTATTTAATGTACAAATCATATATTTACTACAGTCAAGGAAATGAAAAGTTGAAACTGCACATTCCCATCATCCTAATACAGATAATTAAAAGCATACATAATTCAACACAGCTGAAATCAAAGCATATCTTCAATTTACGTTCTGTTTTTTATTTAACTAAATTTTAAATAATCATTCAATACTATCATTTTTGGATGGCTTCATAACATTCTGTCTAATTTACATATAATAATATATTATTCCACTCCCAGCTTGCCAAAAAGGAGGTTTCCAGTTTTTTAAATTCTTACATATAAAAATACAAAGAATATATCAGGCAAACAACTATTATCCTCCTATAATTTTTTTCCTTAGGCACCCTAGTCTTTTCAAATGTGGCAATACAACTCCAATATGTCCTTCATGTGACAAATTGTTTGTTTTATGTATCTCCACATCTGTGCTAACATCTCCACCTTAAAATTTTCCATTTCATAAAGCTGTCTCCAAATTCTATTGAGCTCAGATGACTGCTCACAGTAAGTTCCATTTTACTTGGCTCCAATCAATTACAGGAATATAGATGATTTACAATCCAAATCATTTGAGCTCATACATTTCACATAGGCTAAAACAGAGTTGACAACCTCACTTGAAAATGTTAAAAGGGTAGTCCATGTTTTCATGTGCTAGTAAGTGATTTCTCAGTTAAATCTGAATGAATTTGAATATATAATCGAGCCAAAATAGCCCACAAGTCTGGATTTTGTGGAATGCACAGCATGGGATCATTTCTACACTGAGATTAAACATTTCATTAATTAGTAAAGTCTCAAATCCATTTTTCCTTTTTATTCTTGATTCAGTAACACAATTTTACTGTTTCTTTTCTAGAAACAGAGTAATATTTTTCTTAGGATAACAAAGTTTTGTTTTAAAATTGCTAACAGAAATCTCCTTTCAACAATTTTATATGGTTTCTAAATGTCCAGAATTTCACTGCATCCATGAATTGCTTTCCCTACTGTCCCTCTCCCAGTGGCTATCCAGGAGGAGGACAGCAGAGTCACTAGGAAGAGACCTGGACACCAGAAAACAGGCTTCAGGGTGCCCTTTTATACAATAATTCACAAGCTGACATACTTCATGAGTATCAAAGAGGAATTGGTACCCCTCCCAAAAAATACATGTTTGAATTATTATAGAGTCCTCAATTGTCATCACAAAACTTGACTTGGGATAATAAAAAAAGTTTTTATTAATATTTGAAAAAAATCATGTACAACATGCTTCCAGTGGAGTGGTTTAGTTGGAAGAGAGGTTGTAGACCTTAACTTGGATCTAACAACAACAAAGAAATTCATTCAATTCAATTTCCATAGATAATAAAATTACAAGTAAAAATCAGTCATTGGAATAAAACTCACTAGAATGGGAGATAGGAAAACACACACACACACACACACAATTCCACACATCCTGTAACCAGGTGTGAATATCAATTTACTAATGCAGCTGATGTTAGGCTAATCTTTACTTTTAAAGTTCTCTCTCTCACACACTCACTGGGGATTGAACACGGCCTCACACATGCTTGCCAGGCACTGACCTACATCCAAAGCCCTATGCTCTTATTTTCTATGATGTTGTCAAACATAGAAGATTAAACAAAATCAGATTCAGGAAAGAAATTTATCTTTCAAAGCAATCAATTTCAGAAAGAAATCTCATCTCATGTTAGTATATAATTCTGCCGTATTCAGCACCAAAGTGCAAAGAAAACAATTTACTTCACCTAGGAATAGGTAACACATACCGTGAGGGCATTGAAGAGGACCATGTGCTTTAGGAAAAACTGAAACATAAGATGGCACAGGGAAGAAGGAAGTACTTATCCAACAAGCTACTGGAGACTTTCAACCTTGTGTTGAGTAAAATGATCAATCCTTATCTGATGTTCCATGGTTTGAAAAGGAAGGACCACTGTAAATTCCTCCCAATTCTTTTTAAGTGCTCTTCTTGGTGGAGTCCCGGGAAGTTTGGACTTGATACTACAGACCCTGGTGTATTCACTCACAGACAAAAACTGTTGAGCTGCAGGGGTGAGCTAGTCACTATGGTAAGACTGGCAAAAATGCAGAGATGAACAAGGCTCAAGCCCTCTCTCAGGAACTCATGGTCTCCAAGCAGAAATGATATGAAAATCCACAGTCCTACTATAGAAAATGATTGTTGGGGTTGGAGCAGTGGCTCAGCAGTTATGGCGCGTGACTGGCATGCATGAGGACTCAAGTTAAACTCCAGCACCACATACACAACCTAGTGTCAAAGCAATGAAAACCAGAAGAAAAAGTAAAATATTGATTCTTTCTCCCTCTCCCTCTCTCACTGTTCTTCTCTCTTAAAAAAGAAAGAAAGAAAGAAAGAGAAAGAAAGAAAAGAAAAAATGATTGTTATAGTATAATACAAAAAGAAAGAAGTAATCCAGAATGAACCCTTCACTTGAATCCTTAACTTGGGTTATTGGGAAATATTTCCAAGACCACTGCTAAAATGTGCACTCATCAAGTATTCATTTATGTCTTTACTGTGTGGGCATTGTGCCTAGGTTTGCGCCTTGCTCCTCTCTGCAAGAACAAGAGAGGAATTTCAGAGATTCCACTTTGGATTTGTTAATTTTAAGAAGATGCAAACTTTTAAGTGAGGCATGCAAAAGAGATGTTAGCTGTATATAAGCTTAGGTGTCATCAGCATAGACACAGTACTTAAAGCCATGGGAGTGGATGAGGTCAGAGAGAGGGAGAGAGAGAACAGAGTATGGGTTTGAGACTGAAGGACATCAACATACAGGGGGGTTAATGAGGAGGAAGTGAATGTGAGAAAGCTGAGAAGGAACAGTCAGATAAGACAAAAAAAAAAAAAAAAATGAAGAGGCAAGCACAGGCTAGCCAGGAAAAGGAAGGGAAAAGAAAACTGCAGAGACAGAGACATGAATGAGTGAGCACCAACCACCAGAACTGGGGACTCTAATGAAGCTGGGTTGAAGAAAAGGATCCATTTAGGGAGATGTTATGGTTTGGATGCGAAGTATCCTCCAAAAGTTCATGTGTGAAGCAATGCAAGAAGGCTCAGAGATGAAATGGCTGGGTTCTGAGAGCCTTAACCCATTCAGTGAATTAATCCCCTGATAGTAACTAAAGGCCAGTAGGGTATGTTTGGAGGAGGTAGGTCTTTGGGGTGTGCCTTCGGGATATGTAGTTTGTGTCTGGTACACATAGTCTTTCTCTCTGCTTTCTGATTATCATGTAAGCCACTTCCTTCCTCCATGTTCTGGTTTGCCTCCAGCCCCAAGGAATGCAGCCTGCTGTCTATGGACTGAGACCTCTGAAGTCATGAGCCCCCAAATAAACGTTTCCTCCTCTAAAATTGTTCTTGTCTGATCTTTTAGTCACAGCGCCAAAAAAGCTGACTAAAACTGGACATGTGAGTGATATTTGGAGGAATGTAAAGAGGCACCATAACAGAATGTATTCTACATTTAAGAGTGAGTTTTGTCAAGAAGGCACTAGAAATCCAAGAGAGGATTTCTAGAGCAGCTGATACAGAATGATGTGTTTTAGAAAAAATAAACAAATAAACAAAAAATAAAACAAAACCTCTACAACAGGGATTTAAAAGAGAAGAAAGGAGTCCAGTTTTAGGAATTTATTCAGTGATATTTAAGGAAGACCAAAATTAAAATACTGATGGGGTAGAGAGGAAGGAATAGTTTAGAGTTATTGAAGAAGCAAAAATGTTTGAATTTGGAAATGGGAATGGTGAAGGAAGCATAAAATGATTTTAGAATTTAACTTATCAGTGTGTCCAATATTCTTGGTGCCATTAACCAAAGTACAAAACACAAGAGGAACAGGTTTGAGAGGGGAAGACAAGTGAGAGGTACCTGTGGTATATCCACCTGGAAATATGATTGTGAAGCCAACAGTTTGCACAAGGTATGAGACTATTTATGAGTCTAGGGCAAATGGGTGGTAGTTGAAAGTCACAAAAGATGAGAAGGGAAAAGACTGAGGACACATTAAGAAATCCTGCATTTGAAGAATGGGCTAAAGAAAAACTGGTCGTTAAAGTTAGAAAAACGTAAGAAAGTGGTGACACAGACGTTAAAGGAGAAAAGACAAGAATGGTCAATAACATCAAATGGCATCACATATTTGAAGATAGGTCAAGAAGGAAATTGTTGAATCTATCATCATCATCTCTTTTTGTCTCTAATCTAAATGGATAGGTGTTATTAATACCTAGATACAGAGGTGCACACATACATATACACATATATATTCATTGTTCCATTAAAATGTTGTTGGATGGTAGTGCCCTTGCTTAGCATGCATGAGGCCCTGGGTTTGAGTCCTAGTATCCACCCCACCCAAAAAAAGTCAACAGAATTAAATGACAAGTTACAAAAAAGAAATTGGGGAGATGAGCACAGAAACTTTCAATCACAAACAAGGGAAAGTAAAGATAATTCTTTAGAGTCCGTTCTTGTATTTTTATCATTCAGTGTGTATGAGTGTGGTAGGTTTTTAGTATGTGAATATATAATATTAATTATATTATATTATGTAGGTTTTCAAGAAAACTAAACTTTTATGCCAGATATATGTGCTGAATAAATCACAAAGGGAGAAGCTATGTAATAAATATTCATTGTGACCTGCTAATCATCTCATGTATAAAACAAAATTATGATTTGTAGTAATTGTTATAATTAGTAATCATATTTTAGTTGTACTTTAATTTTAAATCAAACAATTTGTGAAGAATAAATTAATAATTTAAATATATTATTCAAGTTCAGTAAAAGATTAAATATATAAACTAAAATTTTCACTAAATAAAAATATCACCCCTCATAGATTGTAATCCATTCTAATTTTTTAAAGATTTTAAACACAAAGAGAAACCTGAAGGTATCATTTAGTGAATATGAAACTGAAATAACTCTGCTTCTTCTTTCCTGGCTAACTTTGAATCTTCCCTTTGACTGTGGGAATATGAGGAATTGCTCCAAGGTGAGCTTAGAAAATTCAGAAGAAGTTTGAACTTAATTTTGACAGGAATATTATAGTAGCTGTCTGCTCATATCTTGGGGTAACTATATAAAAGGAAATTCATTGGAATTAACTTTCACAGAATGCAATGTTTATTAAAGTATAAGTAATTAAAGTATCCTAATTCAAAGACTACATAAATTGCTAAAACTCAACAGTGATCACAGCAGTTGTTCTTAAAGTAGATCAAGAAAAGCAATGTTTTGAGGAAGAGGAGTTTACCATAGCCTTTGTTTATATTTGCTGGCATATGGAAAAAACAAAACATGTATCAACTCCTAGTCATTGCTATTGTTGCTTCCAAATTCTATACCAAAATTGCACATCCCTTCTACCTGCACCCTGGGCAGAGATTCCAAGCCACCATGTCCTTGGTATGGAAAGAGAGAATAAGGGAAGAAAACCACAAGTAGTCTGAGGTTAAAGAAGAACAGAGAGCAACAGTATTTATGAAAGCCATGGGAGATGTGCTCTAGAAAGAGAATTGACCACCCTGGTTCTCGCAACAGAAATTCCCAGGAACATGGCGAGAAGAGACAGTCTGTTTGTCAAGATTGCTGGAGAATTTCAAAAGACCAGTTTTAATGGAGGTAGAGATTTACTACAGAATCAGTGAGAAAATTAAATGGTACTGAAGTAGAAGGTAGAGGGTTTGCCTCACTCAAAGTTTGATGCAAAAAGGAAAGAATTACTTGGAGAATGGTTAAACACACAACTGTCCACAGAAAAGCTTTTTGTTGTTGGTGGTGGTTAGTTTTTATTTTATTTTTTAAGATGAGAAGATATACATATAGTAGAAAAAAAGATGCAGGAAATGCACTGCAAGTGACTGAGGTCAGCTCTCCACCAGGACAGCTAGCCAATGGTGAGCAAATCAGAGGAAGGAGCAAAGCTGAAACCCCTGAGTGTGACATATAGATAAGGTGGCTCCGAAGAAAACCTGGTGACAGTAAGGTTGGAGGGGTAAAATAACTGGAGGCCTGGTATAGAGGGAAAAAAGCTTTAACAGCTATAGAAGAGTGAAATAGGTTATGGCAGTATTAATTTCAAGATTGTTGAGTTGCAGCAAATGCTAGCTGATGAAAGGATCGTTTGGGAGTTCAAGTCCTAATAGACATCTGCATGTGAGGTTTTGATGAGGCATGTGAATTATCAAGTGCTACGGAGATAGCCTGATGCATCAGAATAACAGGTTACATCTGACACCATTTGCCAAAGGAGTGTGTGGTGAAATACTTTTCTGACACATAGTACACTATGGGATTTGAATCTGGGATCCTGTACGTGAAATGAGGGATTTGTAGGGTTTAAGATATTTTTCACTAAGTTTCAACTGGCAAGGTCCTTATCATATCTAGCGTAATTACTTAAGTGCTGGAGAAAAGATTTACATATTTTCAGGATGAAATAACATCCAGAGGCTGACCTGAATTTATGAAGCCGAATAGGAAGCCCTCTGCCACAATTAACTTCAATAAGAAGTTATTCCTTGTTTTTTTTTTTATTATTATAAAAAGAACACACACATAAGGAGTAAATTTTGTAAACCTAGAGAAACACTGTAAGAAGAAAACAAGTTGGGCATGGTGGAGCACATCTATAATCCCAGTGGCAGTTGACAAGTTTGAGGCAGGAGGATTGCAAGTTCAAGTCCAGTCTTAGCAACTTAGTGAGAACCTATCTAAAACACAAAACAAAACAACTAAAATGGGCTTGGAACGTGGCACAATGGTAAAGCATCCCTGGGGTCAATCCCCATACCATAAAGCAAAAAAGAAAACAAAAAGTTTTCTTAATCTTATTACCCAGAAGCAAGTATCACTCACATTTTGGGGTGTGTGTATGTAATTTAAAGAGATTATAGTTTTGGGAAATGATGGCAGTTTGCTTGGCAGACATTAGAACCTCCTCTAAATACAAACATGTGGAAGCAATATTTCTGGCTCTTGTCTCTGTCAATTTCTAGAATCTAATTTAATTATTTTGCACACATACTCAATGTTGACAACTGAAATGGAAAATGATAGTATCATCCAATATTGCTTTCGATTCCTCAACATTAAGACTTTAAATGTTAATGTTTAAATTATTTTTTTTTTAAAGAAAGAGGGGACAGAGAGAGAGGGAAAGAGAGAAGCAATCTTTATTTAGTTTTTCACGTGACTTTCATTCCTCAGACACTTGGTTGTGTACGTGGTGCTGGGGTTTGAACCCGGGTCCTCGCACTTGCCAGGCAAGCGCCGTAACCGCTGAGCCACCACTCCAGCCCCAATGTTTAAATTATTGAAAGATAGATTTACTTTTGAAATTCCCTATAAAGCAATTTAAATTTGTGGAATAGATGACTTGAGACTGGGAAGAATTTATGTAGATTTTCAAGGGTCCAACTTTATGCTAAATTTTCAACTATTGTCCATGAAAAGGAAGACATAATTAAAACAAAAATAAGTAGATAAGATCACAATAAAATCAATAAGACTCTAAAAAGAAACTAAAATAGATAGGAAATAAGGCCAGAGACTGAATTCAATAAGGACCTGGGATTAATCTCTAATGAATATATTGAGCAATAATTCTTCATTTTTAATAAATGATATAAAAAGGAGAATTTTGCAAGTAAGGAAACCCTTGACTTCACTTCTTCCCATTTTAAGTTAGCAAGTATGGATATGTCACATTAAGCAATTGGGTGATCAGTGGCATTATCTCAATAATTCAGAAAGGGAACATTGGATAGAAAGGCTCACACCTAATAGAGACAAAAGAGAGGATTTAGTCTTAGTGGTTGCCTAAAAGGTTAACAAACTATCTTATCAGAAGTAATATTCAATATTTTATTTTATCTATTATTTTATTAATATTAATCTATTATTATCATGTGTCAAAAAATAACATCAGGCATTTCCTTTTGCTGTTTCCATGAAGTCCTAAAACCTGAGTACATGGGAAATTTTCATCAAATAAAACCTTTCAACTGAAATTGGAAGAAGTGGACTGACCTTCATTTTATTTCACGTTAACAGTGCTAGGCAGTAAAATTTATAGCTAAAGAAATTGGCTTGTTCTTTCAGGCAGTTTCTCACCAACACTGGAATAAAGCTGACACTGGATGTGCTGTCGGCGCTGCCTGAATTCAGCTGTTTATTTCACAGGTAATTAGTAGAGATCTTTTATATTCTACTAAAGGGTCATTCCAAGAAGAAATAGAAAACATCGGACAAAGAAAATATGAGTTGATCTTGTCAGCAGCAAGGATTTCTCTGCAGGAGATCTTGCTGGGGCTTTCATTATCACAACAACCAATAGGTGTTGCTATAGAAACTATACTGTTAACAAGCTAACTGAACAAGGCAGAGGCAGATAAATGATGAAACTGGGGGAAAAAAGAGAAAAAGAAAAGGCTGTAAGGTTTGGTTCTCATAAATGAATCTCTAGCTTTAAAATCTTACCTTATCTTTCTGGTTTTCCCATTAATACTGCATGGATAATGTATGACCAGTAATAAGAACAATATAATAAATTCATATAGCCCTCTTCAGGTGAGGTCTCAGGGAGTTCTATAATTGAAAATGAAATTAAAGGCAACAATCAACCAATACCTTAAAAATTAGGACCTTCAAGTCCAAAGTGATCCAGATAAGTAATGAGTGTCTCCTAGCCCTCAAGGATGGAAATATTGAGCACTCATTATCTATGTGTGTCAAATGTATTGAGAAATCTAGGGAGTGTAGTCAGAAATAAAATACCTCTTCATAGCCCAATTAATAATTAGCTATCAAAGAAAAATAATTCAAAAATAGCTTAAGGTACATACTGGATTAAAATGTTACAAAAATCATAATGAAACCTTAACCTCAGCGAGTGGAAAGGTGTACATATTCGACCTTTTTCTCATTAACATTCAGGTTAGACAAAAGGTAGGGAATTATATCCAAAATATATATGAAGCACACTGAGAATTTAAGTCCTCTGAGATTGTCAGCTAAAAATCTTTTCACATCTTATTCTATAATTGCCTCCTTTTCAAGGCTAAAGCACTCCCTGCAAAATTCGCCACTTATCAAAGCATTTCTGTGCATCTAGACAAAAAAGAAATGCAACCATTTCTTTTTAACACTATTCCTGAAATGGAAAAAGAAAACAGTTACACAGCCTCCATTCTCCAACACACCTTCTTCAACAGACTGTGAATATAAACGAGGCTGTGTTAATGCTCAGTGCTCAAAGTGCAATGTGTCTTCACCTGATTGATTTTTGTGTCCCCATCATAGGTCTCCCAATTATTTCTAGAAGTCCCTGAAGAGGTGATCACATGTGATAACCAAAGGTCCCCTTTACTACAGCCAGAGGGCTGCCTCTGTCCTCTTATTTTCTATTTTTCTGGATACCCTGTACTCCTGCTCATAAACCAACCCATATCCTTCCTTTTTCCCTGGTAATGGGTCCCTTTACAGGATCCCAAAGTTGTGAAATGTTGGAAAGAACGCCTTCCACCTCGATTTCATGCTTACTTCTATTTATTCATTCTTATTCTAATAAATTTTGCTGTATTCAAATAATTATTTTAGGATCTATGCCTTAAAGCAGCTCTACTTGTTGTTGCAGTTGCACAAAGGTGCTTTGTGGAAACAGCTCTTTCAGCTTCCATGTCTAAGCTCCAAGTAGGTAGCACTTGGTTTTTTTGTTTTTTTTTTATTTTAAATTTTTTATTTTTGAACAACCTTACAAGATTTTAACAAAATAATATAAAATGTGTATATATTCTGGATATTGCAGTTATCCCCAGGAGTGCCCCCCCCAATTACCCTCTCTTATCCCTCCCTTCCCCTTCCCATTATAACTCTAAAAAAAGTATTAGATTGTAAAGCATTACATCTTATCTGGATTTAACTCATGCTACTAGGCCAACTTTCTCATTGTCCAGGGTCTAGACCCCACCTCCACAGATGAGTTTAATCTATCCATTGCCATAAGTAGTAACAACATTATTCAGGCACAAAACAGACTCAATTCTGCACAGAAAGTAAAATTATCCCAAGAAGCAATATTTATAGAGATTTTGTTTTATTGTAGTCATTGCTTTAAGTTTATAAAACTAATGACTCATTTGAAGAGTTATTCCAGGCAAAGGGACAGTCCAACCTGCTTTAAGACTCCACTCCACTTCTGGTCAGAGAGAAAACTGAAGCTTTTGAATAACATTTCTGGTCTACTTCCACTCTTGTCATTAAAGTTTAAAAGATCTCAGGGCTAAGTTTTAATCCAGACTCAAAACTCAAGAACATTATTCCCTTCTGTATAAAGTTTTTGCAAGATGGAGACTCAAGTCGTTCCAAGACCTCAACAATTCAAAGAGCATTTGGGGAGAGTGCCAAGGAAATGGGAATCCAGGGGCAGGGCAGAAACTCCCTAAGAATAAATTTACCCCCACCCCGAGTGCATCAACTTTGACAACAGGAACATATCGTGAAAGATTGCTCCAAGAACGTTGGGGTTTCAGGGTTGTCTGTTAGCAGTTCTACTTGCATGAGGAAAAGAACAGAATAGGTGGGCATTCACAGAGACTTATAAAAACATGTACAGTAGGACTGAATAAGTTATAATTGCAAACAGTTCAATTATAAACACCCCATTACATATAATTTATATATTTATATATAAATTATTTGAAAAAATATAATATTTGTGTGTGTGTGGGTATGGTGCTGGGCATCAAACCCAAGGACATACACATGCTAAAAAAAGCTCTGCCACTGAACTACAATCCAAGTCCCCAATATTCTTCAATAGGGAAATAGCTAAAGAAACTACAGTATGGTCATACATTGGAATACTCTAGGAAAATTGAAATGATAGGACTGGATCCACAAAAACCAAGATAAAATATTTTAAAAAGTGTTAAATGCTCAAAACAAATTTCAAAAGGATGCAATATTTTTCAAATATACCAAAAACGAATATTATTTATGTAAACAAACTACCGTAGTAAAGGTATAAAGGCAGGAAATGTAAATAACCATTTGAATCTGTTGTTTATTTGTGGAAGGAAGAAGAGGAATGAGACAGATTCAAAGCAGATTTCAATATCAGTGTTATAGTTTGAATGTGAATTGTCCCCCCAAAACTGACTCACATGTGACAATTTGGGAAGGCTGAAGTGAAATGATTGGGTTGTGAAAGCCTTGACCCCATAGGTAAGGAGATTAACCTCATAGGTAAAGGTATGGCTGGAGGAGGTGGGATGTTGGGGTATGCCTGTGGGTTTCTATCCTGTATCTGGCATGGAGTCTCAGGGCTTTCTGCTCTGCTTCCTGATGTGATGCCTTGAGCTCCCTGCTCCCTAGAGTCCTGTCTGCCATGATGTACAGCCTCACTTCCAGCCCCAAGGAATGGAGCTGGCTCTCTGGACACAGAGTTCTGAAACTGTGAGTTTCAGAGTCGCTAACTGGACTTTTGCTCATGAAATTGTTCCTTTTGGTTCCATTTGCCACAACAACGAAAAGCTGACTGAAACAATTAGTAGGAGCATATCCATAACTACTGTATCTGGAGGAAACACAATAATACATTTACCTAGTTTAAATCTTGAAGCTATGCATGGGTGTCTGCTCTATCATTCCTCTATAATTCATATTTTAACAATTTCATAATTTATTTAAAGTCATGGGTCTATGGAGAGTACATAATTTCTAGCTTTCCCTAATTTTTAAATCTCTTTTCTCTCCCCCATATACTACCCTTGACAGAGAGTATCTCTGAATAATTTTGTGCACTGCACAAGGGGAGATAAAAGCAGAAACTAGCCTACAGTCTCACAGCAAGTGGTGGCTCTGATGGGACCCTGCTTGTTAGAGGAAGAGGCTCTGTACCTTCAAACACAGGTGCCACCGAGCACATGAGTTGCATCCACTCTAATGAGCCTCTTTTTCTAATCTATGCAAACTCCATATGGACTGGCAGTGGCCCTAATCTTCCCATAACAGCTTTCCCCCCCAAGAAAACCTAGAAAAACTCCATCCTTCTCCCCTTAGACCCTTTATTATCTTACTCACCTCCCTGCTTCCTTTTGTTTCTCTAGCAGAGAATCTCAAGATCTGGAGACTGGTTCCTCCTTTTGAGGGTAAGAGAGAGAAACCAGGGATAAAGGAAAGGAAGTCCTGAAATCTCAGATGTAATAATTGTACCCCATCTCTGCTTTGGGGAGGGTATATGAAGAACTCATAGGAGTCTGGTGACGGGGAAGATGGGGGAACCATTCCAGAAGCCGATGTTATTCCTACACTAGATACCCATTTAACACATGAGTTCTTCTGGGGGAAACTGCATTAGATGAAA
>PVKS010032579.1:0-22437 GCA_004027875.1 Aplodontia rufa | reverse complement strand
AACTTTTTCCAAACTGACTGTTTAAAATAGTGCAAAAATAATACCAATGTATTATAGGGATTAAGACCTGTGTAGAAGCTAAGTATAAGAGAACAAGAGAATGAAGATCAGGTAAATGGAAAGATATTGTTGGAATGGCTTTGCATTACACATGAAATGATAGATAACTTCAAGTGCACTATGACATAGATGCAATTCTAATAACTAAAGCAATCACTCAATATATGTATATATACATATTTATAGATAAAATAACAGAATTTTAAATGCTTGGAGAGGGTAAAGAGGATATATGATGTGTGCATGTATGAAAGTGTAACAACAAACCCCTTCAATATGTAAAACTATACTGCAAAATAAAGTCTTGTTTAAAAGTTTTTAAAAATACTGATTAATCCAAAAGAAAGCTCAAAAGGGAAGTAAAAGAAAACAAAGGATATAGGAGACTAAGTACAAAAGCCCTGCTACTCGATGGATTTGAACCCCATGAGACACGTATTACATTAAATGTAAATGGAATAAATATTAATTAAAAGGCAGAGATTGTCAGGCTGGGTTTAAAAAGCAATATCTGGTTATGTGCTCTTTACGAGAGACACACTGTAAATATAAAGATACAGATGAATTTAAAAAATGAAAGGATGGAAAACGTATTCCCCACAAACACTAATCCTATGAAAGGTAAAGAGGCTACGTTAATCAGGAGAAGTACGCTTCAAAGGGCATTATAAGAAATGAAGAAGAACATCTGTAATGTTAAAAGAACTGATGCACTAAGAATAAATAAAACAATGTGTATACATCAAATAACTAAAACATAAAATATATGCAGCAAAGACACATGTCTTTCATTTAGTTCCATTCAGAACTCCAGTTACAAGTAACAGAAACTTTTCAAATGGTGATTTTAAAAATACTAAAAGTTGCTTCTTTAAAAAAAAATCAATAAAATTAGCTAGTAGTTCACCTGTTTTTAAGAAGGAAGTAGAGAAAGCAATTACCAATATCAGGAATGAAGGAAAGAACACCAACACAGACTCCAAAATATTTCTGAAGGAAAACGAGAATATTAGAAACAATTTTATTCCAATAAACACTATAATTTCAATGAAATAGCAAATTTGTTGAAAGACACACCAACAAAACATAAAGAGAAGAAATTTTGAATAGTTCCATATCTGTTACCTAATTAATGATTTATATCCCCCCCCCCAATCTAGGCCTCATCTGGTGGCTCTGTCAAACATACAACAAAGAAATAATATTAATGCCCCACAAACGCTTTCGGAAAGCAGAAAAGCAGAGCACACTTTTTCAGTTCGTTCAGAAGATCAACAAAACCACACAAAGACTTCACAAGAAAGCTGCAGACCACAATCCCTCATGATCGTAGATGCAAAATTCTTATCAACATGAGTCTCCATATTAACAAGAAAGAGTGTATCTTCATCTATCCAGAAAATTCATTTGATAACATTCAATCCCATTCCTGATAAAACTCTCAGCAAATGAGGAATGGAAGGGAATTCCTTCACCAGATAAAAGGCGCTTACCGTAAGCCCACAGCTAACTTCGTAGGTAGGTACCGATGGAAGGCTGATTGCTAGCCCGGCATGACGGACTAGCGCACACCTGCCATCCCAGCAACTTGGGAGGCTGAAGCAGGAGGACGGCAAATGCAAGCCCAGCCTCAGCAACTGAGTGAGACTCTCGGCAACTTAGTAAGACCCTGTCTCAAAATTTAAAAACTAAATAAACAGACTGGGAATGTGGCTCAGTGGTAAAGCACCCCTGGGTTTAATCCCCAGTGCCAAAACAAACAAACAAGCAAATGCTTTTCCCTTGAGAGCAAGAATAAGGCAAAGATGCCAATTCCCGGCACCTGTATTTAACATTGTAAGTCCTAGCCCGGGTGATAAAGCAAGTATATAAATAAAAGGCCCACAAATTGGAAAGGAGGGAGGTAAACCTATTCTGCCTGACGAACAACACAACTGACCCTAAGAAATCTACCAAAAAATAAAACAAATAATCAATCAAATGAATTGATCAAGGTCCCATGATACAAAGTCACTATGTGATTTTAAAGTTTTCTATTATATTTTAATGTGCTTGCAACAAACAATTGGAAAACGAAACATTAAAGAATACCATTTATAAGAGCATGAAACACGTAAAACAGACAAAGCTAAGGAAAGACGTTCAAGGGCTTCACGCTGAAAACCACAGCACACTGTTGAGAGGAAAGAAAGAAAACCTAAACACAGGGAGAGTCCACACCCAGGCCTGAGAGAAGCAACGCTGTTTTGTTGTTGTTTTTGCAGGGCTGGGAATGAACCCGGGGCCTCACTGCTAGGCAAGTGCCCTACTCCAGAGCCACACCCTCAGCCCCAGTCCTCAAGGTAACAATTCCTCCCCATTGATCACAGATTCAAGAAAATCCAATCAAAATCCCAGCAGGGGTTTCCCTAGAACCTGGCAAACTTGTTCTGGAATATATACAGAAATGCAAAGGACCTGACATAGCCAAAACCTCTCTGAGAAGTTCAGAGATGGCAGGATCACGGTTTTCAAGCCTTACTATAAAGCTTCAGCACTGAGTTAGTACGGAATGGCATAAAGACGACTGGGCGGGCTGGAAGAGTCCAGACGCAGAGACGCGCGCGTATGGGCAAGCATTTTAACAAAGGCATCAAAGCATTCAGTGGAGGAAAGAAGGTTGAATCAACAAATAGCTGTGGATTTTCCACCTAAATGGAAAATAATCAACCTTCAGCCCTACACACCATACAAAAATTAATTTGATGTGGATAAGAAGACTAAATGTAAAAACTCAAATGACTGAGCTTCTTGAATTAAAAGGAGAGTATCAGGGCTGGAGCAGTGGCTCAGCTGTTATGGCACCTGCCTGGCATGCACAAGGATGCAAGTTCGAACCCCAGCACCACATACACAACAAAGTGTCAGAGTTACAAGAGCAACATGGAAAACTAAATAAAAATTCTCTCTCTCTCAAAAAAAAAAAAAAAAGATTATCGCTGGGAGTAGTGGCGCATGACCACAGTCCCAACTACTCAGGGGTCTGAGGCAGGAGGATTTCAAGTTCAAGGTCAGTCTCAGCAACTTAGGCCCTAAGCAACTTAGTGACAGCCTGTCTCAAAATTAAAAATGTTTGTCAGGCGCAGTGACTCACACTTGTAATCCCAGCAACTCAAGAGGCTGAGACAGGAGGATCACAAGTTTGAGACCAGCCTCAGCAACTTAGCAAGGCTCTGAGCAATTTAGCAAGACCCCATCTCAAAATTAAATACAAAAATGGGCAAGGGATGTGACTCAGTGGTTAGGCACCTCTGGGTTCAATCTCTGACACCAAAATAAATAAATAAATATAAAAATGTTTTTAAAAGGGCTGGAGATGTAGCTCAGTGGTAAAGTGCCCATGGGTTCAATCCCTAGTACTACTAAAAATAAAACAACAACAATAATAATTAGTAAAAGAAAGCCAGGCATAGCAGCATACTCCCGAAATCTCAATCACTTAGGGAGGCTGAGACAGGATCATTAGTTCAAACCCAGTCTCAATCAGCAATTTAGCAAGGCCCTAAGCAACCTAGTGAGACCCTGTCACAAAAAAAAATATTACAAGAGTTAGGGATATGGCTCAATGGAAGGAGAATACCTTCATGGTCTTGGGGTAGGCATTGTTTGTTTGTTTTGGCAGAAAGGAAGGGGGGGGAGCACTAACCACAGCCAGCGGTGGTGGTGCACATCTGTAATCCTAGCAGTTCAGGAGGCTGAGGCAGGAGGATGACAAATTCAAAATCTGCCTCAGCAAATTAGTGAGGTCCCCCAAAAAAACAGGCTTGGGTTATGCCTCAGTGGTTAAGTGCCCCCGGTTCAATCTCTGGTGCAAAAAATAAAGAAAGAAAAAGGAAAAGAGAGCACTAACCATAAAAGAAAACATTGGTACACTGTATTTTTTTGTTTGGATATGTGTGTGCATGTGCTCAGGCACGCACCCACAGGGGACTGAACCCAGGGGTACTCTACCACTGAACCACATCCCCAGTCCTTTTTATTTTTTATTTTGAGACAGGGTCCCACTAAATTGCCTAGGGCCTTGTTAAACTGCCGAGGCTGGCCTTGAACTTGCAAGTCTCCTGACTCAGCCCCGAGTTGCTGGGATTACAGGCATGAGCTATCATGCCTGGCTGGGTTTCTTTTTTCTTTCTCTTTCTTTTTTTTTTTTTAATAATACACTGATTTCTTAAAAATTTAAAACTTCTATATTCTGAATGACACCATTAAGAAAATGAAAAACAAAACCATAGTCTGGGAGTAAATATGTACAAAGCGTATAGCTGACAAAGAATCTGTATTCAAAATACGTAAATAACCCCTACAATCAGTAAGATAATAAACAGCTTAATTTTTTAATAAAAAAGGAGGCAAAAGATTTGAACAGACACAAGAGATATAGAAATGGCAAACACATGAAAAGACATTCAATATCAATATTTAACAGGGAAACAAATCAACACTGCAATAAAATGTTACTACATTCCGTGTAGCTCAGCTAAGCCTAAGAACGTGGAGAACAGTGAGCGTGGAAAGGGACGCAGAATTCGTACACATTGCTGGTGGGAGTATAAAATAATCTAACTACTCTGGAAAGGGTTTCGGTTCCTTCCAAAGTGAAACATGTATCTAATTTATGAACAGCAACTCTACTCTCAGAAAGCTACAAGAAAGAAATGGAGAGAATTGCAAGCAAATGCCCGCACAAGGACGGTACCTAAAATGTTTGCAGCAGCTTTAGTGACAACAGGCAGATGTCAAACAAGCCCCAAATCTAACCACAGGTAAACGGATAAACACACTGCAGCAGGATCTCCAACAGAATCCAGCTCAACCACTAAAGAAAAAGGAACGGAAACCTGGCACACAAACACAGCTGTCCACGGAGAGAGAAGCCGTGTGCCACAGGGCACATTCCGTCGTCTGAGATTCTACCACAGGCCAGGCTAATCCCTGCTGAGAGAAATCAAGACCGCCACTGGTGGTACAGGGGAGGTGGAGGACGGGGACGGAGGAGGCACGGGCAAAGCAACTTCCCGCGGTGATGGGAAGCTTCCACATCTTGACGGCATTTGTTAAAATTCAGCAAACTGTAGGGTGAATAGCCGTGCATTTCACCATGTAGCTTTGCAATACCCACAGTCACAAGGCCGTGAAAAACAGAGAACACAGGACAGGCATGAGCAGACACAGTGGCTCAAGCCCCGTGGGCCAGCAGAGTGTAGGTCAGCACACGGTGGGCGCGGCAAGAGCGACTCTGTCTTGCAAGATGCTCCAGAAGACAGAGATGGAAGGAGCAGAGAGACTTCTAGTATTTGGCCACTGGAAACAGTTGCTATTTAGTGAACACTCTTTGTCTAGAAGGTTCACTAGGAGAGCAGCCGGCTCTCAGAAGGTGCCACATCAAAGCATCTGTCAATGAGGGCACTAGTTCAAATGTCACTAATGTCCTAGGCTATAAGTGACAGACAACAGCAATGGCCTCAGCCTGTAGTTAAAGCAGGCTCAGTTAAGAGATGTAAGAGCTCTTCTGACCTCCTTCCTGCCCAGTGGGGGGGGGGGGTTTCTCAACCCAAATCTTAGGAGACAGCCCTCTGGGGGGTGAAAAACGCCTGCAACTGGGTCCCCACACAGAGGCCCGGCTGTGGCCTCTGTGGCTTTTTTCTTTTTGCAGTTGAGACACCAAAGCTGGTCTCACTTACACCAATCTCAGGGGCACCCACCTGCACTTAAGAGAACTGCGGCTCTGCGGTCTGAATCCTGACCCCCAGGGTGGAGGGGGAGCACAGAGCGAGTGGGAGGTGGATGGAGGTCCTTGGGTCCACAGCATTCTCTGAGTCTCCAATTTGGTTTCTTAGCATCATCTGCCTGAGAGAATCTATCATTTCTCTCCTCCAAATGATGCAAAGACATACATAAAGGCCTTGGCCCCAGGGTAGTGAGAAGTCAGCAGGCACCGCTCACTGCATGAAAGCCTGGCTACGTGAACTGCAGGTGCAAAGAACTGGAATGATCTTCATCCCAGGTTCGTGGCTCTCATCCTGCTCCGTGTGTGGCCCCTGTTTTCAAGCGCTGTAATAAACACCCATGAACTCATGCAAGGTGATGACTCCACTGAATCCACATCTACCAGTTCCTCGAAAGGCTCTGTCAAGGTGGCCAATGGAAGCCCCCAACACCTCCCCTACCACACATTCACCTCTGCTTCAGAGTCAGTACCCATGGGCTGGGTGCCCACCTAGGCTACCAACCAGCTTCTCTGTATGGGTCTTGACAATCTGCCAGCATGATTTATTTTTTTCAATAAGGGAAAAGATGTTAAGTCTCTTTAAGCCAAGTATGCCTAACATATATCACAATATTTATTTTTGGTGAAGTAATGGATCAGTCTTCCGAGAAGGCTAGAAAGAAAGGAATTTCCTGAACTCAGATGTAAATCAATCAATCTGAGAACCACAGAGTTCTTACCCCTACTACTAATTGAGCATTTGACTTTTCAAAGTCATCATTTTATTTGTTTCCTGCCCCAATACTAAAGACAGAGTTGAGGAGATGGGGACTGAGAAGCCATTGCTCCTGGAATGCCTAATTCCCCAAAATGAAAGTGGCACCCAACTGTAATCCCAGCATCTTGGGAGGCTGAGGCAGGAGGATTCGCAAGTTCAAAGCCAGCCTCAGCAACTTAGTGAGACTCAAAATAAAATTTAAAAAAGGGCTGGGGATGTGGCTCAGTGGTTAAGTGCCCCTGGGTTCAATCTATGGTACCATTGAAAAAAAAGAAAAGAGAGCTAATCAAGCCGCTGGTGCTATACAGCTGGTAGAAACACAGCCTGAGCTTTGACTATAGCACTCGAGGAAGACGGAGGTGGGCTTGGGATGCAAGGGTCTCCCAAGGGATCTGTCCAGTTATTAGAGCCCATCTCCATCTATATTAAAGTTACCAGAGAACAGCACAGGCGGGAAACAACTGAAGGATGGGGAGGGGAAGGATCGTCAGTAGATTCGCATCTCAGCGCTCTTCGAGGGGAAGCTATTTAAATCTGAGCAATTCCTAATATTAATTATCCTGAACATCTCACCAGCTCAGATTCACATGCTACAAAGAACACAGCGCCTTTTAATTTTCCTACCTGTCCCTGGCACCAGTGACAATAAATCAGATATATAGAGAAACCACACATGACTAACAACGAACCAGCCCTTAATGGGGAGCAAAGCTCATTTGCCAAGATGACTGACTCTGCTATCATCACATATGAGAACCAGCCACATCTGGGAGGGGCACTCCCTGTCAAACAGAAGGTGCTCTGGGGTGACTCAAGGCCCCTCTGCATGCCTGCTATCCAGGCATGGAGGATTTTGCTTGAGTACCACTCCCAGCTGCCTTCAACTTAGCCTTGCACTCCGAAAATTACTGCAACTTTAAAGGTCCTCTTGGATCGCTGAGCTGCTAAGCCCACAAACCTGCTTGTGGCTGCTACTACTCTGAGCCTCCTTAGTATGCCAGGTTCCCTCAGGGAGAAGACCCAGCCTCCACCATCAGCAAATCTCTTAGTTTATAGATCTTTAGCCATTCGTTCAAGTGTCTGGGCTCCAACTAAATGTCAGATCTTACTCTGCTCAGGCAGAACCGTGAACAAAACAGTGAACAGGTGGGAGTGGAGAAGGTGGGAGCGTCTCTTGCTCGTGGCCTTGGTTTCATCATGAAAAGAGGGGCCCCCGGGAAAAGTAGACTCCCTCTCCACAAGGTCAGATTGATGGAATTAGACTGCTATACAGTGACGCGTGAGAGCCCTGGCCATTCGAGTGGACAGGGAAGGTGGTGAAATTCAGCCCACGTTCTGCCTGCCCAGCCCAGCACTCCAGAGTGAGGCTGCATCTAGTCAGAGCAAGCAGCCCTTTCAATAGCTTGTCCAAAAGCCCCAGATAGTGTGGGAACAGCTCCAACTCCAGTTCCCTGTGCTCCTTGACAAGACTGCCCAGTCCCTTCACTGGAAGGGACAGCCAGATCGGCCACCAACCATCATCACTTGGACCAGGACAGTGTGAATTCTTTCCTTGGGGTATAACTCTAACAAACTATGCACTCCCATTTCTGGTCCTGTGCGAGATGAGCCTGAACTTGAGTTCCTAGGAAATCCACCTATGGAGAAAGACCTTCTTTTCCTGCAAGACCATCAGCTCTGAGAGCTAGTCAGCCTCTTTACTCTTCTCCATCCCAAGCTGAGCATCTGATTAATCCCATTTCCAAAGTTCAACGTGGGAGCTGGGAACTATTAAGTTAACGAACACTGGAGTATCTGCCATGGATTGGTGATGTGAACATCATAGCCATCAACATCATCATGACACTACTGTCCCTGAATTCATGGAACTGAGATATGCTGAGAACAGGGAAAGTTCAAGTGCTAAGGAGTGCCTGACCAGACTGGCGGTCCACCTAGGTGTCAAGCAGGAAGCCAGAGTATCCATGACCAACCTAATTGCTTTTCCCTCACCTCGTTTTACAGGAAGGTCCAGGAAAGAAGGTGGCTTGCCCAAAGTCAGACAGTTGATGGCTCAGCAGAGACACCAACCCATGTCCTCTGGGTCCCCTCTCTACCACATTATTTTCTCCAAGGTGCAAATATTTGGGGCCAGGGAGGTGGGGTGGGGACAGTTGATTCCAGTGGCAAAGTATTCCTGATGCATGCATACCCTGAACCTGCAGATTCCCTCATCTTATCAGCACTAGACCCCGACCCCACGTCCCTCTCTCAAACTGCAATGTTCATAAATACACTTTGTTGATCTAGAGCCTGGGTGTCCAGTTTCCATTTGCTATCATTTGTCACCCTCTCCGAATCTGTCTTGATATTTACTTTCACTTTAAAACCTCATCTTCTAAGAACAGGCTCTTTTTATCTGATGCCCGCTCCCCCTCTGCTCTGTGGGTCTAATCAATCCATGTCTGGAAATAAACAAACCAAAGACAAATGCCACAGTCCCTTTTGTGAAAACAGGCACCATTCTAAAATGATCCACCCCTAGGTATGACACAGAGAGAAATTTAAAAGAAAAGGAAATAAAGGTAGCAGCAGTCATCTGCATTCCGCAGGGTTGGAAACTCTGGGTCCCCATTTTTTTCAGGGTGTTAAACTCAAGAGGCCTGAAGAGATAACAGGCTTTGAAACACAAGAGGTCTGGGGCTGGACCCATGGCTCAGCAGTTATGGCACTTGCCTGGCATGCACAAGGACACAGATTCAAACCCCAGCACCACGTACACAACAAAGTCTCCGACCAACGAAAGTCACATGAAAACTAAATAAATAAAATTGATTCTCTCATCCTCTCTCTCTGTCCCTCTCTCTAAAATAAAAAATAAAAAAGACATAATACACAATTAGCATAAGAGCTAGGCGTGGTGGTGCATGCCTGTAATCCCAACCACTCAGGAGGCTGAGACAGAAGGATCCCAAGTTTGAGGCCAGCAATCTATGAGGCCCTAAGCAACTTAGTGAGACCCTGTCTCAAAATAAAATAAAATAAGTAAAAAGGGCCAGGAATATGATTCAGTGGTTAAGTGCCTCTGTTTTCAATCCCTGGTACCAAACACACACACACACACACACACACACACACACACACACACACACACGAACAAGGTATATACACCAGCCCCTTCTGATCTGAGGAGCTTATGGTCTCCAAAATAGAGCTTTTGAACAACTGCTGCAGGGAAATGCAAGCCTCCAGCACAGCGAGATGCAACATAGATCTAGAAAACTGGCAACCAGCAGAGACTACCTCCCACCATGTTATTTTACACCCACCCACAAAGCACAGCGTTCTCACACCTCCTGCACCCCCAGCCACTGCCCCAAGTCACCACCCCCAGCCTCCACTGGCAAAGGAGGCTGCCTTTACCTGGAGGGCCAGAGCAAGTTCCCCACCAGCCAGCCTAACCCTCCCACCATGGCTTCCAACCCAGGCTCTCAGAAATGGGTCACATGCACCTCTTTTGACCAGGACAGAAGTTATTTTTTTTTTTTAAGAGAGAGGAAGAAAGAAAGAGAATCAACTTTATTTTTTCATTTGGTTTCCAATGCCTTGACACTTGGTTGTGTATATGGTGCTGGGGTTTGAACCCGGGTCCTCGTGCATGCCAGGCAAGCACAATACTGCTGAGCCATTGCTCCAGCCCCCAGTAGTTAATTCTTTTTTTTTTTAAAGAGTTTTACATTTCTTTTAAAAGAGAGAGAGAGAGAGAATAAATTTTTTTATTGTTTTTTATGTGGCCTTCATTGCTCCGAGACTTAGTTGTGTACGTGGTGCTGGGGTTTGAACTCACATATTTGTGCATGCCAGGCAAGCGCTGTAACCACTGAGCCACCACTCCAGCCCCCCAGTAGTTAATTCTTAATCCTATGAGGGATCCTTTTGAAAACCTGATGGTTGGCTCTGGACAGCTCATGAAAAACTGTACATATGCAACTTATGTGTCATTTCACTGGCAGCCACTGCCCTCCCCAGAGGTCCAGAAGGGCAGAAAGAGCTAACGTGCTCAGATACGGATTTGAGAGAGTGCGCTGGGGGTCCAGGTGAGCCGTCAACAACAAAGCTCCTTCCTTAGCTACTTCCTGTTCTGTTCTCATCTTCGATTACCCTTTGAGGATCAGCAGGAATCTAGAAGCACACACACACACACATTCTGCAAGGACTCAACTTCCTTGTGGCTTCCCGTCTTGACTTTACAAAACGCCCTGTGATTGACAGTTACAACAGTCTCAAACTGGGCTCAGCACAGCACCACAGATTAAGAGCAGAGATAAACAGGGGAGAGATGGGCACTGGGAGGGAGGACAGACCAGATAAGGGGGAGCCGAGAGGCAAGCTCGCTACCAGCTGAGTGGGTCTTGGCAGGGCATGTCCCAGCCCTTGTCATCTGCTCTCCCTTGAAATCAGGGCAGACCTGCTGACGCTCCGGCAGCAAACCAAAAAGTCCAAGCTCCATGGGGAGGGGAGAGCATCCCCTCCTGTTTCTAGGGAGCAGACCCTGGCCCACTGCTTGCCCACAGCCCCCTCGTGGCCCGGGGGTGTCACTGCAGCCCCCTCTGCATTGCTGGGCACCTGCCTCACCAAGGCTGCTCTAATAGCAGAGGAACTGAGTATTTAGGCACCGATGGTGACTGTGTTTGTTTCTGATTTCTTTTTTTTTTTAATCAATTGTTTATTGAGTTTTTCACATGGCTTTTATTGCTCCGACACTTAGTTGTGTACATGGGTGCTGGGGTTTGAACCCGTGTACTTGCGCATGCCGGGCAAGCGCTGTAACCACTGAGCCACTGCTCCAGCCCCTGTTTCTGATTTCTTAAACTAAGACCCAGACTCAAAGTGATCCTTCTAAATCCCTCCCTGGTACAATTCCTACAAGGAGCCAGTCAAAGACCTGCTTCATTAATAACCTCAGAGCTCCTGAAACATTACCATGGCCTTATTGACCATCCCTTCCCTTGTCACATGCAATTATGCGTGATTGTTCCAAAGCTCAACAGAATCAGCAGGAACGCAAAACACCTCTGGTTTGTACAGTGCTGATTAGATTACAAAAATCTACAGAACACCAAATACCTCCAGGTAGCAGGTCCTACAGGGGTTTGGTGAGTCAAGACTTTTCAGAACACAGTGAGAAACGATGTTTTTGGTGGCTCCCACATCTATAAGAGCAGAGTGTGCCCTAATGAACCTGCGCTCCACTCTCTTTAGCAACTCCACTAGAGGAGTGGAGCCGGCCCCGGCTGGGGACTGAATAAGCACCACCAGTCTGGGGATTGGAAGCAGGTGATCCAGGGGTTCAGCTGCTTTCCTTCAGGGCTGGAGAAGAGTAACTGAGCCCCTGATGAGAAAGTATAAGGGAGGACAGCCTGTAGGAAGTTAGGGAAGAAGAGAGAATGTATGTGAAGGTCTTGGGGTGGAACCAGGGCCCAGGAGGGGCTGGGGTCAGCGGAAATGTACGGGAGCACGAGGTCTTTTCTTTGGGGGACACGGGGGGACCAGGTGCTTACCTCCTTGATTTTCTCTCGCTGGGCTCGCACTGGGCTCTGGGACTCTGTATTCTCAGCCCTCGTCCCCAGGACCGGGTGGCGGAGGCGTCTCCGGAATGCATCGAAATCAAATTTGAGCAAGGAGCCCCAGGCTTCCGTATCCTCCCAGGTGGGGCGGACGCGCCGCATCCACCCCTTCCTGCGGCGGGGACTGACCCGGTTGCTGCGGGCGCCCGGGGCCGGCGCAGCCGGGGCCGGGTTGGGAGGCGGCTCCTGCTTGCGGGACGGAGGGTGGCCAGCTACTTCGGCCACCACTTCCAGGCCGGGTTTCTGGGCCCGGGAGGCCAGAAAGAGGCGCTTGAGGCGAGAGGAGTGGGGCAGCAGAAAGAGGGCACCGAAGCACAGGGTGACGAGGCCGGAGAGGAAGAGAAGGAAAAGGAACTTCTGCGGCAGCCGCAGCCCCCACGGGGAGGCCGGGACGAAGCCCGGCACTTTTCTCATGAGCATCGCGGCCCGGCGCGGGTCTGGGGTCCGTCAGCTCCGCCTGGGGCCCCCGAGGCCCTGGGACTGCAGCACGTGTCCGCAAGGGCTCGGCGCCCCGAGCCGTGCGGGGCAGCCTCCCGGGGTGGGGGCTCGGGCAGGGATGCCAACTCCGAGTTTCACCGCTGCGGGGATTGTCCCCGAAGTTCCGGGAGTTTGGAGCGAGTGCTCCGGCTCCAGGGCAGGGGCGCGGCGGCCTCGGCGGGGCCCGGGCAGCGGGGTAGCACGGCTCGGGGCCCGGGCCCGCAGCGGCCGGCGGCGCGCCGCACACTTCCCTCTGGAGGCCGCGCGGCCCCTCGGCAGCGGCCGGATCTGTGGGGCCCGCGCCTTCCCGCGCTGAGGCCACCGCCGGGGCCGTCACATGCCGCCCGTGGCGCCCGGGTCGTCGGTGCAGAGGGGCAACGCAGGCCGGGGCCGGGTGGTGTCCCGGTCTCCCTCCCGCGCTCGCCTGCACGCAAAGTTTCAGCCTCAGAAGCAGTTTCCAGAAGGGGCTGGCTCGCGGGGCGAGGCGGTGGCCGGGCTGGCGTGCGAGCGCCCCTCCGAGAGCGCGCACCCCCGGCTGGATCGCGACAGCACCCTGGCTCGGCTATCGGGACACGTCCACAACTTTGCTCCGCCTCGAGGCGAGCGCCGGGGTGCGGGGAGAGGCCGAGGCGCGGGAGCAGGCACTTCCAAGCCTGAGCGGGCAAGGGGCTTCGCAAGCCCCCAGGAGCGGAGAGATGCCCGAGTCTGGGTCCTGAGCCGGGCGCCGTCCGCGAGGAGCCGCGGGTGGGCGGCTGCAGCTGCGCCCGGGAGCGCGGGCTCCCGCCCCACCAACTCGGTAGGGCTCGGGGTTCCCGCCGGGATCACCTGTTCCCGGCCCCCGCCGGCGCCGCGGAGCACGCAGCCCGGACTGCGCCTCCCCCGCTGCAGCTGGCGTCCTCGCAGCGGCCGCCCCAGACGGGCCGCCACCGCCGCCGCAGGCTGAGCCGCCGCCGCTGCTGCTGCCGAGCCTGCGCCCCACACGCGCGCACACCCTCCCGGACGCCTCCGCCGCCGCGGCGGCTCGCTCGGGCTTTCACTGCGACAGCGCCCGCGGCCCGCCTCCTGCCGGCCACGCCCTCAGGCCACGCCCTCCCCGCGCGTTCCGGGGTCCGGCCCCCTCCACCGGCACCAGCGGCCCCACGCCCGGCCAATGGCCTCGCGTCTGGGGGTAGCGGGTGCAGGGGCTGAGCGACAGCCAGGCGAGGCGACCGGACTCCAAGCCACGCCCCTTCTCTCAAAGGGCCAGCGCCGCGCACACTCCCCCCAGCCCACCAGCACCAATGGTCCAGCTGCGCGGGGTTGGCGAGGGCGGGGGTGGAGAGCGCAGCGAGGTCATTGGCTGCCTCGGAGGGATCCCCGTTGGGCCACAGTCGCCCATTGGTTCCTGCCCTGCGTTTGCTGGTCTGGAAGCGACCGAGACACCCACCCGCTGCGCCCGCGCTGCTCTGGGCTGTGGTCCACCGGAAGGGCAGGAGACGAGGCTCGTCTGGAGGGGTCTGCCCGTCGTTAAGTGACCCCTCTCACCTCCTCAGAGCCAGTCCGGAACTGTTAGCTGTTAGCCTGCGCCCTGGGAACTGCCCAGAGGTTCTCGGAGCTTCCCCTGTGCCGCGATGGTGCTGCTGTGGCAGGCTGGGCCGCGCACGGTGGCTGGAGCCAAACCAGAGAGCTGTGGCTGCGGTTGGTCCGGCAGAGGCAGTGTTTCCACTGGTCCCCACAGACCACTGCCCTGCCTTCCTATTCCCACAATCTGAAACTGGGCCAGGGCCTTTGGGTGGGGCAGGGAACGATGCTAACCGCAGCCTTGGGAACCAAGGAAAGAGACCCGGGAAGGAGCACTGAAGACCACCCACATCATGTGACATACAAGTACCTAGATACCTACTTGTGTTTACGTGCACTTATGTGCTTCAACGCATAGAAACAGATGCACTGAGAGACTGACATGTGGAGACACCGAAGTGATTATCTCAAAGTACGCATTGACATAAATGCGTATTAGTACAAACGTTGGCATGTGCGCACACACACCCACAGACACTCAGATGGCATACCCCCCAAAACATGCACACTGCCGGGCAGGTATTCTCAGACACGTGGCTCCATCGGAGGCCCTCACCTTCCACCTTGGACTTAGCCAGTGTCTTCCCTTCCTGTTAAACCTAACCCAGGGCAAAAGAACCTTGTGCTATGTGGGTCTTTCATGCAAAACACTTTATAGAGACAAATAACAGCAGAGGGAGAGACAAATTAAGAGGTGTAATAGGCAAGAGGGAAAATATCTGCTTTCAGCTGCAATTTAAAATGAAATGCAGCTTTGAGGAGACAGAAAATACTGCAGGCAGGCCTTTGCCGACAGAAAAAGTGGCCCAGGCAAGCTCTCACCTCCTAAATCCTGCTTTTTCCCGGAGGCTTACTGCCGGATAGGCCACTGGGACCCAAGACATCCTTCCACCTCTGGCCAGGCCACCGCAGCAGGCCCTTCTCCCGATGTTTAAATACTCCTGGTGTGTGAATTTCTGTCAACTGGAAATAAGACAAAAGACTGCTGTGGGTAACAGGTGCAAATATTTTGATTGCCTGAGATGAATAATCCCTTCCAACCATACAAATATACGCAGTTTAAATGTAAAAATTCTTAGTCAAATGTTTCAGTGTCTTGTGAGTTTGGTTGGCAGGTGTCATTTCCTTGGAACATCAGAGATAATCACGCGACCCACTTGAATGCAGGAGCCCAGAGACCTGACCTGGCCTCTTCCCCATCTCCAAAACCCACACTTCTTCTTGCCAGGTCCCACCCCAGGAAGTAACAGGCTTGTCTTCGGAAAAACAGGTAGGGGCCGAGCATTGGCTAAAGGCATCATCTGCATTGTTTTACATGGAGCGTAGAGGAATCACAATCCAGTCCCCTGTGAAGGTAGGACCCCGAGGAAGGGGTGGAAAGCAAAGCTGAGGCTCAGAAGGAAATGTCTATGATAATGACAACCTGACCAATCTATGGTGTGTTCCATGAGCCAGGGTAGAAAAAAGGGCCAGGGCAAGACTGGTGTGCCTTTCAGACTTAGGTTGCAAAAACCAGAGCTCCATTTCAGACCAATGGAATGTTGGTGAAGACATCAATCTGGTGATACCATGGCCTTTATAACCTCTCTTGCAAACTCTCTGAAACCTGGAGGACCCCTTATGCTACACATCTATCCCCCATAGATGTATCATGGCTCTTCTCCCATTGTTGTTGTGTTTTCTTTCTTTCTTTCTTTCTTTCTTTCTTTCTAGTGACATGCCATCTCTCAGCAGACACTGAGACCCTTAGGGCAGGAACAGGGGTTTGTTCACCTCTGCAGCTGCCCCAAGCCTTAACCACAATGCCCTGCAGGTGGCCACTGTGTTGAGTAAATGAATGAAGAAGTGAGTGGATGCCCATTTGCAGATGTGGAAACTGAAGCTCAGGGAAGGGAACAGTAGCAAACATTTTCTGTGTGCTGAGTATATTTTGCTTCATTTACTTTTCAGAATAATCTTTTTGTGGGCGATGTTATTAATAACTCCATTTTACAAAAAGAATACATAAGAGAGATTTGGAATAGGTTAATAAGCCTCTGTATGAGTCAAGAAAAGTAGAATCACTAGGATATAGCGACATACATCTATAGAGAGAGGTGTCATATGAGGGTTGACTCACGTGATTATGAAGGCCAAGAAGTCTCACATTCTGCTGTCTGCAAACTGGAGACCCAGGGAAGTCAGGGCCACAGTTCTGGTCCGGGCCAGCAGTGTGGTCCTTGGTCTGAGTTGGAAGATCGGAGACCCAGGATTCAAAGGACGTCCCAGCTCAGTCACTGGACATGCATTTGCCCTACTCTGCAAAGAGTCAAAAGGTTCTATTCAGGCCACCAATGGATGCACGATGCCCACCTACTTTGGTGAAGATGGATCCTTACTCAGTCGACCAATTCAAATGCTAATCTCTTCTGGAACATTCCCAGACACTCCCAGAAAAAACATGTTACCAGCTCTGAGCATCTCTTAGCCTAGTCAAGCTGACACATAAAATTAACCATCACAGTATCTTTCTCAGTTTAATTCAGAAATTGAAGTGGGACTGGAAACAAAAATGAACAGCCATTTCTAAAAAATCTATTCTGTCTACAAACATTTATTCAAATTAGATGATAGACACTGCACCAGTCTTGAGTTGGACACAAAGATGAGCAGAGCCCCGGTCCCTGTGAATTAGCCCATTGGTCCAGTCAGATGAATTAATTGAGCACCTACTATGTGCCAGGTGCAGGACTAGAAATACAGTGCTGAGTAGGCTCGCATGAAGCCTGCCTGCTTGGGACTTGCTGTCTAAAAGCCTTTCCAAAGGGAGCCGTCCTGTCCAGCTGTCTCAACCACGCTTCCGAGGTTGGCCTTCGGATCCCAATTTAATAGAGGCAATTTTAACCCGAGGCTCTGGGGCTTGACATGATTTGCCCAAAGTAAAAAACTAGGTCCATCTCATTCTAGAATCTTTTTCTATTAAAAGTACTAGGGCTGGGGGCTGGAGCGGTGGTGGCTCAGTGGTTTCAGCGCTTGCCTGGCAAGCACAAGGACCCGGGTTCAAACCCTAGCACCACGTACACAACTAAGTGTTGGAGTAACTAAGGCCATGTGAAAAACTAAATAAAGTTGTTTCTCTCTTTCTCTGTCTCTCTCACTGTCCCTCTCTCTTAAAAAAAAAAAAAAAAGTACTAGGGCTGGAGCAGTGGCTCAGCAACTATGGCGCTTGCCTTGCATGTGCAGGTCCGCAGGTTCGAACCCCAGCACCACGTATACTACAGAGTGTCAGAGCAATGAAAGCCATGTGAAAAACTAAATAAAATTGATTCTCTCTCTCTCTCTCTCCCCCGCACTGTCCCTCTCTCTCAAAAAAAAAAAGTACTACTAAGAGTAATGGGACACTATGTGGCAGGCTCTTTTAAAATCATGTTATAGAAGCTAGTTTGTTTGATCCTTAAAACCATCCCATGAGACAGGTACTATTATTTGTGACGTTTTCCAGAAGAAAAACACAGAGATGTTAAGGAACATGCCCAATATCACACAGCTGGAAAATGGCAGATGTTCAGGGTCCAGAGCCCTTGGTGTCTTTGAGAGTTGACTGCTCAGGATCTTATAATGTTGTGAGTCTAGTTAGTTCTCAGGTGAGATCTGCACAGACTTGTTGGGAGGATTATATGAGCTCATTCAGTCATTCATCAAGCAGGTCAACAGCACTGCTGTGTTCCAGGCAATATACTAGGTGCTAGGGATATGATGATGAGCAAGATGGACACATCACCCACCCCCATGGACTTACTGTTTCATGGGGGAAATGAGCTTAAACAACCCCCAAATAAGCTGGGCATAGTAGCACATACCTGTAATCCCAGCAGCTGGAGAGGCACATGCTGTAGTCCCAGCAGCTGGAGAGGCTGAGGCAGGAGGATCACAAGTTCAAAGCCAGCCTCAGCAGCTTAGCAAGACCCTGTTGCAAAGTAAAAAGCAAAAAGGGCTGGGGATGTGGCTCGGTGGTAGAGCGGCCCTGGGTTCCATCCTCAGTACTGGAAAAAAAAAAAATAGAAGCAGCCTGTGAGTCTGGAGTAGAGAAGAGAGTGATGGGAAAGACGGGAAGCAGAGCCTGTTTTAGGAGAGGGGTGGAAGTGTGAGCTGGGGAGGTGTTTGGATGAGCATACTTAAAGCCACTGTAGCCATCGTGGGGAAACATCCTGGAGGCAGGAGTGAAGGAGGCGAGCGCTTTCGGTGGCTATTGCGTTGGCTGGGCCTGGAGTATAGGAACAGGACCACCAAGTCCAAACCGTGTCTAGAAGCCAGGATGGACAGGACCCAGTGATGGCTGGCGGCTGGGCAGCGATGGGCAGATGGCATCTGCAAGGTCTCCCAGATCTCTCACTGGCCCGAGAGGGAAAGAGAGCAGGCGGGAGCTGTGAAGCAGGCTCCGGGGGAGCACCCAGCTCTCCTGCACTGGGTAGACTCTAGGAAGGCATGCGGAGCCGGAATCTCAAATGGTCATTAGCTCCATTTAGAATAGAAGATTAGAGATAAAGCCCAGGTCTGACCAAGAGCTAATCATCAGGCAGCTTCCTTAATGGCCCAGACAAATCCAGCCCCCTCCCCGCAGGAGAGACGCTGGATGACTGGGGACCTGGGGGAGGGACCTGAGATATAAGGCCCTGAAGCCATTCTAGCCTCACCCCAGCAGACTGCAGAAGCCAGACAATGCCTGGCCCCGCTGAGGAGCCAATTTCAGGATTACAGAGCACAGAATACCTGGCCTAAGACTCCTAAAAGGCCCACGGGTCAGCTGGGCCTTTGCCCGGTCCTGACCTGGGAAGCCTAGTGGTCAGAGCAAGACTTCTCAGCAGGGGCAAGCACTCTACCACTGAGCCCGAGCCCCAGCCCCCCAGGGAACATTTGACCATGCCTGGAGATGATTTTAGGTGTCATGATCAAGGGAGGAAGGCTACTGGCATTTAGCAGGCAGAGGTCAGGGATACTATTAAACATCGTAAAGTGCATGACCCTCTTGTGTTCCACAACCAAGAATGGTCCAGCCCTAAACATCAGCAGCTCAGAGGGTGCTTCGAAGTCACAGCTTTGAGTCTAGACTCGGTCACCTACCAGCAGTGAAGCCTTGGGCAAACTGCCCATCCTTCGAAGCCTCAGTTTGCTCACCTGTGAAACAGATAATTATGATTCTCAACACATAGGGTAGTTACGAGGACCAAAGGAGCTGGTTTTTACCAATGCTTTAGCACAGTGTCCAACGCACAGCGGGCACGCCATAAATGTGGACCAACGTCACACAGGACAAAACAACACAGTGCTGCCTCATTTCCTAGCGTCGAGCAAGACTGCAACCCCAACAGCAATCTTGGCGCTCCTTTGGTACTCCGTGGTCCCCGGGAGAACTCATTTGTCAAACTGTACACAGCAATTTTTATTTTAGACGATGTAGCCCCCGTCTAGATGACAACAGGTGAGGCTGTTTGGGAAGGGCTATTCTGCTCAGCACTGCTCAGGAAAGCCCCTCCTCTCCGGGAGTTTCAGGACAATCGTCCCTGTGGTGGAATGTCCCAGACACCAAATCTTAGACCAGAGACTGTATAAGTCATTTGCAGTGACATACAGCAGATGCTGCTGGCTTTCAGCGCTTGGGGAATCCCAGCTGAGGCCACTTGGACTAGGGTGGATGGCATCGAGTTTCTTCTCATTCCCATGACCTGGGTTGTGTTTATCTCGTGTCCTTGTGAGAACGAAGTGAAATAATCCATGCTAATGTCTTAAGGAGTGCCTGAGGAATAGCTCGGACTGTGTGTGAGCTGTTATTATTTACGGTATCAACACTTTGTAAAGTGCATGTAAAGTAAAAGTCTTGGAATCTCATAAAGATCCATTCCACACCAAGCCCTATACAGCTAGAAATAAAATAGCATCTTTAAAATGCAGCCCTGACATAGTCACCCAGCTCAAGATCAAGGAGGTTTTGTCATGAATTGAAGTTACAGATTCTATGCAGGGTCAGTCTCAAAGTGTCTGCCCCTTCAGGGTCAATGGCAAGAAGGACCCAAGGTCTCAGGCACATATTGCTAGGTAAACTACCTGGACCAAAAGATCATGGGCTGTCCCCTATGTCATTTGAGGGTTTTTTCCTTCTTCTTCTCTAGAACCAGAGAAATAAGCTAGAGAGTGGCAGAAGAATATTGTGGTTACAGCTTTGATCTCAGAGACCCGCAGTTGAATCCAAGTCCTGCCCCTTAGTGGCTTCGTAGCGTAGCTCTTCCTTGCCAGTGATAAAATTAGTGATGTGAGTTCAACATTAGTATTAGTAAAAGAAGTACAGATAGCAAGTTTAGGATATGAGATTGCTAAATGGAAGAGAAGAAATGCTGGGGATTGAAAAGAGTTCCATGCTGGGCGTGGTGGCGCATGCCTATAATCCCAGCTGCTGGAGAGGCTGAGGCAGGAGGATCACAAGTTCAAAGCCAGCCTCAGCCACTTAGTGAGACCCTAAGCAACTTAATGAGACCCTGTCTCAAAATAAAAAGCAAAAAGGGCTGGGGATGTGGCTCAGTGGTTAAGCACGCCTGGGTTCAATCCCTCGTATAAACAAATAAATAAATAAATAGAAGTTCCATCAGGCTGTCTCACCTGCTTCTAACCCCCAGTTCTGCCGCTTGATTGGGTTCCCTGCCAGTGAAGGGGGTCCATAATACTCTAAATGGGAAAATCAGTGGGCAAGAGCTTTGTTCACAATAATGCAAGAGGTTCATCATGGTGATGATCCCTTTTCAGAAAGACTCTTCAGCATTCCACAAGCATTGGTTGTGCCTCAGATGTAATTTTTAAAAATTGATCAATGCATCCTCCTAATATTTAAAATTGTAATTTAAAACACGCCATAATTCCAATTTGGTTGCATTCTCCTTTTTCTGTTGTGACATTTTTGTTCGTTCTTGGCGGTGGTGGGCATTGAACCAAGGATGTTCATTCAGCATGTCAGGCAAATGGTCTGCCACTGAGCCACCTCCCAGCCCTCTATTATTATATTCTACGTATTTTAAAGAAATGGAAAATCTGAGCCAAGTTAGTCCTTGGCTCTGTATCCTGCACACAGTAGGATTGCCCGCCCCCTTGTGGTTGAGTGGAGACATGTGACTAGTTCTGTCCAATGAGCTGGGAGCAGAAATGACAGGCGTCTCTTCTAGGCCACAGCATCTCACTGATGGTGCCATATTCTCCAGAGCTGTGGCATTTCCAAGATCCAGGTGGCCAGCAGTGGCTGAGATAGCAGCTGCTGCATCAGCCAGGGTTCCTGTGGGACCGCAGTGAGCAGAGTCTTCCGTAGTTTGCTTTGGCTGCACTGGAGCTTAAAAGAGACTTTAGCTTGTTCTCTTGTAAGCCACTGAATTTTTAACTTTTAAGACTTTATTTTTCAAAAGGTACAATTAATTTTAATGTTTTACTTAACTCAATATATCCAAAATATTATTTCAAAAATCATTAACGATCTAGGTGATGTTCATTTTCATAACCAAGTCTTCCTATTCCCGCTCATCTCCGTTCAAAGGAACCCTTTTCCAGGGCACCACAGCCCGGGGCTGCTGGACTGGACGGCGATGGTTACGACCCTCAGTCTGAAACGCTGTTCTCAGGCACGCTGCACAGATGAATCTTGATGATATACTTTATATTTTGTCATTTCTTGAGTGTGCTCTTGGTGTGTTTTTCCACTTTTTAGTGAAATCCTGGTAAAACCCACATAACAGAATTTGTCATCTTACCCAGTTTTAAATGCATGGATCAATGTCGCTAGTTCATTCATAATTAGCAAAGGAAATCCAGTGTCTCCTAGGACAGGCTGTGGCAAGATTTCAGATCCGGTTCTCCTTGTTTGTTCTGCAGTGGGGACTTTCCTTCCTGTGGTACAGCTGGCTGCCGTTTCCCGCCCTTTGGCTAATCCATCTCCTACTCTCCCCCAAAGACCAAAGAGAAAAAAGAAAGAAACAACAACAACGAAGGTCTGTTAAGAGGCCCAGGTTGAAAGTAAAGAGAAAACTATGACTATGCATTTTAAACGTTCCAGACATGCAGCGTAAGCAGCGATCCACCAAACCCCAGGCCGGGCTGGGACGGCTGGGGGTGGGGGGTTGCAGGGGTGGAGGGGTAGGAGATGGAGAGGTAGGAGGATGGGGTTGCAAGGGTAGAGGGGTGGAGGGGTGGGGAGATGG
>PVKS010032578.1:0-22431 GCA_004027875.1 Aplodontia rufa | reverse complement strand
CGAATAGAGATAACTTAACTTCCTCTTTTCCTATATGAATACATTTGATTTCCTTGTCTTGCCTGATAGCTCTGGCAAGGGTTTCAAGGACTGTATTGAACAAGAGTGGGGAAAACAGACAGCCTTGTCTCGTACCTGAATTCAGTGGAAATGCTTTCAGTTTTTCTCCATTGAGGATAATTTTGGCTATGGGTCTGTCATAAATGGATCTGACATAGTTAAAGTATCTTCCCTTGATCCCTATCTTTTCCAGAGTTTTAAGCATAAAGTGGTGTTGAATTTTATCAAATGCCTTCTCTGCATCAATTGAGATGATTATATGGTTTTTGTTTTTAATTCTGTTTATGTGGTGAATTACATTTATTGATTTGCGTATATTGAACCAGCCTTGTTTTCCTGGAATGAAGCCCACTTGATCATAATGTATTATCTTTTTAATGTGCTTTTGTATCCGATTAGCTAAAATTTTATTAAGGATTTTTGCATCTCTGTTCATCAGGGAAATTGGTCTGCCATTTTCTTTTCTTGACATGTCTTTGTTGGGTTTTGGAATCAGTGTAATATATGCTTCATAAAAAGTGTTTGGGAGTGTTCCCGCTCTATCAATTTCCTGGAAGAGCTTGTAGAGGATCGGTGTTAGTTCTTCTGTGAAGGCTTGGTAGAATTCTGCAGTATATCTATCCGGACCTGGCCTTTTCTTTTTTGGGAGAGCTTTGATTACTGCTTCAATTTCGCTATCTGTAATAGGTTGATTTAGATATTCAATGTCCTCCTGTGTTAAAGAGAGGATGTCGTGTGTGTCCAAGAACCTGTCCATGTCCTCCAGGTTATCAAACTTGGCAGAATATAAATTTTCAAAATAGGTTCTGATAATCTTCTGGATCTTGGAGTCTGAGTTGATATCCCCATTTTCGTCTTTGATTTTGTTGATTTGCTTCATTTTGTTCTTCCTTTTAGTGAGGTTGGCAAGGAGTCTGTTGATCTTGTTTATTTTTTCAAAGAACCAACTCTTAGTTTTGTTAATAGTTTGTATAGTTTTTTTGTTCTCAATTTCATTGATTTCAGCTCTGATTTTGGTAATTTCCTGTCTTCTGTTAGCTTTGGGGTAGGACTGTTCCTCCTTTTGTAGTCGTTTGAGTTGAAGCATAAGGCTATTTATCTGATCTCTTTCTAGATTTTTGATGTATGCACTCAGTGCTATAAATTTACATCTTTAGAAAGCCTTCATACTGTCCCAGAGGTTTCAGTATGTTGTTTCCTCATTCTCGTTCAATTCCAAGAACTTCTTAATTTCTGCTTTCATTTCCTCTTTTACCCATCCTTAGTTCAAGAGGTAATTATTCAATTTCCAAGTATCTGAGTAGTTTCTGTTGTTTCTCTTGTTGTTGATTGCTAAGATCATAGCATTATGATCTGACAGAATACATGGGATTATATCCACATTTTTATATTTGTTAAGATTATCCCAGTGAACTCGGATGTGGTCTATTTTAGAGAAGGATCCATGAGCCACCGAGAAGAAGGTAAATTCAGCTGTCTTAGGATGGAATATTCTGTAGATGTCTGTTAAGTCCAATTGATTAATAGAGTTGTTCAGATTGTATATGTCTTTATTGATTTTTTGTTTTGATGATCTGTCTAGAGTTGACAGTGGTGTGTTGAAGTCCCCCAGAATTATTGTGTTGAGATTTAATATCCTTAAGTATTTTTTCCATACATTTGGAGGGGTTGTAATTGGGGGCATAAATGTTAATTATCATTATATTTTCTTGATGGACTGTCCCTTTTAGTATGATAAAGTGACCCTCTTTATCCTTTCTGACTAGTTTTAGTTGGAAATTGATTTTTATCAGAAATTAGAATCGCCACGCCAGCTTGCTTTTTTTGGGCCACAGGCCTGGTAGACATTTTGCCATCCTTTCACTTCCAGCCTGTGTCTATTTTTGAGTGTCAAATGTGTCTCTTGGAGGCAATATATTGTTGGATTTTGTTTTTTGATCCAGTGGGCCAGTCTGTATAAAGAGCACATCTTGAATGGTCATCTGATAATGACCCTTTGTCTCTGGTCTGACCCTATCTCCCTTTATTCTCTCCACTGTCCTTTCTGTCTTTATTCTCCCTTCATCCCTTCTTCCAGGGCCCGTGCTTCATCCTGGAGAAAGATATTCCATCTTCAGCATGTGTTGTAAGAATAGGCCTCTACCTGTTAAAATTTTTCAGAAAACAAAATTTACAAAATATATCAGTATTGGATTCAACTGCACATAATATAAACTTCCACAGTAGTTTAAACAAGACAGGGATTTAGTTCTTTCTTTTGTAAGGAAGTTGAAGGAAGGAGGTCCAAGACTGATTTGGCAGCATCACATTATCAGAAGCACACAACTCATTCAGCCTCCTAAGCATGTCACTCTGTCTTTGCTGTGGTTCAATATGTCTCCAAAGTCCATATATTGGAAATTGTGTTATTCACCTTTCTATCACTGGGACAAAATGCCTGAGAAAAACAACTTAAAGGAGGAAAGATTTATTTGGTTCAGTTTTATTCCATAGTCTCTTGGCCCCAATGCTGTGGTGAGGCAGAATATCATGATGCAGAGGGTAGGAGAGCCAAACTGCTCACCTTATGGTGGTCAGGAAGAATGAGAGAGAGGAAGGGTTCAGGGACAATACATACCTGGAGAAGGCTCACCCCAGCCCCACCTCTTCCAAGAAGGCCTCACTTCTTAAAGTTTCTACCACCTCCCAATAGCACTACCAACTAGGGGCCAACTCTTCAACACACAAGGCTTTGAGGAACATTCTAGAGTCAAAATATAATGAAACTTAAACCTCAAGACAACAAGATTGAGAGGTGGAACCTTTAAGGGGAGATTAGGCAAAGAGGATTCTGTCCTCATGAAAAGATTAGTACCATTATCTCAGGAGTTAGTTATGAAGGGAGTGGGTTCCCGGTAAAAGATTGGGTTCTACCCTCCTCCTTCTTCTCCTCCTCCTTCCCTCCTCCTCCTCCTTCTCCTACTCCTCTTCTCCTCCTCCTTCTTTCTCCTACTTCTCTTCTTCTCCTCCTCCTCTTTCCCTCCTCCTCCTCTTCCTCATTGCCTTCCTCCTCCTCCTCCTTCTTCTCCTGCTCCTCTTCTACTCCTCCTCCTACTCCTCCTTCACCTCCTTCTCCTCCTCCTTCTCCTCCCCCTCTTCTCTGGATAGCACAATAAGAAGGCCCATGCCAAATTCAGATCCCTTGACTTTGGACTTCCAGCATTCAGAACTGTAAGAAATAAATCTCTGTAGTTTTTAATTACCCAGTCTCAGAGAGTCTGTTATAGCAGCACTGAGAAGACCAAGTCAGTCTGGACCTCTTATCCAAGATAAGAAGTGGGGAAGGGTGCTGTTATGGTTTAGGTATTAAGTGTCCTCCAAAAGTTTATGTGTGAGGGCTGGAGCAGAGTCTCAGCAGTTACGGCGCTTGCCTGGCATGCACAAGTACATGGGTTCAAACCCCAGCACCCACGTACACAACTAAGTGTCTGAGAAATGAAGGCCATGTGAAAAACTCCATAAAAATTGACTCTCTCTGTCTCTCTCTCTCACTGTCCTTCTCTCTTTAAAAAAAAAAAAGTTTATGTGTGAGACAATACCAGAATATTCAGAGGTGAAATGATTGGGTTATGAGTGCCTTAAACTGGTCAGTGCATTAATCCATTGATAAGGATTAGCTGAGCGGTAACTGCAAGCAGGGAGTGGCTGGAGAAGGTATGTCACTGGGGGCGTGCCTTTGGGGTATATATATTTTGTCCCTGCTGAGGCACTCTCTCTCTCTGCTTTCTAATTGCCATGTCTTGAGCTACTTTCCTTTTCCATGCCTTTGCACCATGATGCTCTGCCTCACCTCAGGCCTAGAACTACGAAGTCAGCCATCTATGGACTGAGAACTCTGAAACTGTGAGCACCAAATAAACTTTCCTCCTCTGAAATTGTTCTTGTCAGGTTTTTTGGTCACAGTTCCAATAAAGCTAACTAAAACAGCTGCAAAGACAACAAGGATATTCCCACCAATGGAGCCAGCCTCTTTTAATTGGATTTCCCAGAGGCTTTACCTCCTAACTTGTGCTTGCATCTCATTGGCCAATTCTTTCCGCAAAATGGTAAGAAATGTCTGGGGCTGGAGTGGTGGGTCAGCAGTCACAGCACTTGCCTGGCATGTGCAAGGGTACCACATATACAACTAAATGTTGGAGAAATGAAGGCCAGATGAAAAAATAAATAAAATTGATTCTCTCTCTCTTTCTCCCCCAACCCTCTCTCTTAAAAAAAAAAAAAAGAAAAAGGAATGTTACCTGTTATCTGGGCACATTGCTGCCCAGAATAAAATCAGTGTTTTATTACTATGAAAAAAAAGTGGTGAACAGGGACTGAGCAAGCCACCGGAGCTCCCAATCTTCTGGAGGCTCTTATAGAATACAAATGCCGTATCCTCTAAGTTTGTGATTTGGTAGGCTTGGGAAGGACCCTGAGAATTCGCATTTCTAACAAGCTTCCCAGTGATCCTGGATCTGCTGGCTTGAAGATCAGACTTGTAGATCATGGAGAAACATTAGCATTTGCTTCTAAGCAAGACAAACTGTTTTCCTCCTGCTAATATAGAGCATCTTTATTTAGACTTCAATGTATTATTTTATTAACAAAAAGCACCAGATTTTTCACTCTACCAAAGAGACCCTTCTCATCAAAGAAGTGAGATGAAGAAAAATAAGCTAAGTGAGAAAGGAAATCAAGTTTTACAGCTACCAAGCCTGGAAATCTCTTATCCACCAGTTGTGAACTAGAACATCTCAGTCTTCAGGAGAGCTGAGAGACAAACCCAGAGGCAATGGGCTGCAGAAGCATCAATTATTGAGGAAATGAATAATTGAGTGAAATAAGTGCTATAACTAAATGCTAAAAAATGATTTGGTAGGCAGTCCCATAGGATTAGGGAACTTCCAAAGGCCAATATCTTTGCTATGGATGGAGCAGGACAATTAGACCGACTGATCCTTAAGAAGGAAGATAGTGTTACAGACTACAGAAGATACAAGTGGTGAAAAAGGATCAGGATCCACAAACTTGCAAGCAGCACAATCAGTCTGGGAAGAGGGCTTACCAGGTGTTAACTTTATATGTTAGTCAGCTTTTTGTCACTGTGACAAAGTACTTCAGAAAAATCAACTTAGAAGTGGAAAGGTTTATTTTGGCTCACTGTTTCAGAGGTTTCAGTCCATGTTCACTTGACTTGGTTGCTTCGGACCTAAAACAAGGTCAAACATCATGAAGGAAAGCAGGTGGCAAAGTAAAGCCATTCACCTGATGGCATCCAGGAAGACAAGGAGAGAGAAAGAGAAGGAAAGGACGAGAGACAAAGTATACTCTTCAAAGCACTGACCTCCTAAAGTCTCCCCCACCTCTCATAGCCCATCAATCTATCAATTCATCAATAGATTCATCCATTGATGAGATTGTCATCCTCAGGATCCAGCCACCTCCTACCTTTGAACACTGCTTCATTTGAGATCAACTCTGCATTCCAGATCCAAATCAAAACCCCTTGGATGGGAGGCCTGCTCAGTCCAGTGGTGTTCTCCGCTGCCCAACCCCCATTTCTCCTTTACTTTCTCTTCGTTTTTTTGTTTTCCAAAATTTTGCTGAGTGAAGAAAGGAGAATAAAAGAATTTTTGTCTATGCTTCAGTCTAAAGAAATAAAGAACTATAAATCCTTAGAGTCTGCGTGTCGTGAGAAGATTGAAAAGTGAAAGAAACTCAAGAAAGGAGTAAAAACTTGGGCCAAAAAAGTCAAAGGCCACTCAGAAAGAGCTATTTATTTGCCCCTTCTGGGGTTGTTTATACACAAGCTTTTTTTCTTCTTCTTCTTTCTTGTTATTTGGGGAATTTTAGGCTTTACTTTATGGTGTAGTTCCCACATAAACTATTCTCCTGGTGAGGTTGGATGTGAAAATCATGCTCTGTAGCTCCAAGCTGTGTACACACACACACACACACACACACACACACACACTTCTCTAAAATTGTTCATTGTTCAAAGAGGATTATATAGGTTCCTGTTTCTTCCTTCCTGCTATAGGATATGGGGACCCAAAGGTATTGACTAGCACTTCTAAATTCTACTTACTTGGAAAAACTATAATGGAAAAACAAACTCAAAATTCATTTCAAGCTTATTTTATTTGAGTTGCAGGGCAATATAGACCTTTCACTTCTGCCGGTCACATAACTAGAAAGAAATCTTGAAAAAAAGAAAGAGAGAAAGAGGGAGGGAGAAAGAGAGAGAAAGAGAGAGAGAGAGAGAGGAGAGAGAAGAAAACATAGAAGGAACAGAAGAATCCTGTAGAACTCACCAAGAAATGGTAGCTCATGAACAGTTCTTTACTGGGTCAGCCCTTTCATTTAAGGGTAAGGAACCAGAGGAGTGGAGTGGGGACATGACTTGGCATCACTAGCAGTGACTTTCCAATGTCTATACTTAGCTATTCCCACACATGTGTCCTTTTACCCAGAATGGTGGGAGTCTTCACAAAGTCCTGAACTTCTTAAATATTTTGGTAGCTTGAGTTGTCATTTTTATTGGAGGGGGTTGTCATGTTTAATTAATTACAATAATGCATACTCTGTTTAAGACCTTGAGCCAGGGGTTAGGTGAGTAGGGAAATAAGTACAAACACCACTTTTCCTGTCCACAGGGATTCTTAGTTTGCCAGGAAGACTGACATACCCAACAGCTGGCACTCAGGGTAGAAAGAGCCCTGCCATAGAAATGCAGAGATAACGGGATGGGAGAGGAGTAAGGAAGAGAAGGCTTCCCCCTGGGGGGGTCATGGAGGGAGGGAGCTTTGGGTGGAGTAAGTAGATATGTGACTGTGAACTAGAGTCAACCTTAGAGGCTGATCATAGGAGGACACAGAGTAAAGACCTGCTGGCTCACGAAGGACAGCCGAGCATTGAGGCTAACTGGAGAATACCAGCCGTGGAGGGGACTGCATGACAGAATCCCCCTGTGGATGGCACATAAAAGCAAATGCCTCTTTGCGAGGGCTGCCACAGCAAATATCACAGACTGCGAGGCTTCAACAACAGAGCATTATTTTTTCACTGCTCTAGTGATGAAAGCACAAGACCAGGTTGTCGGCAGGGCTGGCTTCTCTCAAGACCCTTCCTTGGCTTGCAGCTGGCAGCTTTCTCGCTGTGCCCTCCCCTGGCCTTTCCTCTGAACACCCACCCTTGGTGTCTTCTCTTCTTAGGAAAGATGCCAGTCACCCTGGATTAGGGCCCCACCCATGAGCCCTGTTTTAACCTTCATCCCTCTTGGAATGCCCTGTCACCAAATACAGTCATATTTTGAGGTTTTAGAACTTGGGATAAGGGGACACAATTCAGCCCATGACGTCCACTACTCTTATGATCATAGACAGCAAATTCTTGAGACAGATAACATGCTTCAAAAAACATATAATACAATATGAGAGCTTCTTGACACTAGTTGCGCATTTACTGTCCCACTTATTTTCTGTGAGTCTTTTATCCAAGTGTTAAAAGTAGAAATTCAAGCACTTCATAAGAACTTAAAACAATCCTGCATTTCCAGTCCTAGGAATTTACCCATTAGAAATAAGAAACACTTCTCCACAGAGTCATGTAGGCAAAAATTCATAGCAGCATTATTTACAATAGCCATGATGTGGAAATGACCTAAGTGTCTCTCCACCAACTGGTACGCCGACGAACAAGTGTGGCACACCCCTCCGGCAGAGTGTTGTTGGGCCACAAGGAGGAATGGGGACCCATACACATGACACGGTGGATGAGCCTTGAACGCATGTGCTGAGCTTAAAGAGGCAGATGGAAAAGACAACAGATGACGTGATTGCATGTATATGAAATGTCCAGAAAAGGCAAATGAATAGAGGCAGACAGTGGACCAATGCCAGGGGGTGAGGACAGGAATGGACAGTAATAGAAATGGGCAGAAAGAAACTTTTTGGGGTGAAGGAAAAGTTCTAAACATAGGTTGTGGTGGTTGCGTGGCTCTATAAATTTACGAAAAGCAGTGAATTACATGATTACAATGGTGAATTTTATGGAGTGTAAATCATACACACTGTAAAATGTTAACGAATGATACATATATAGAAAGAATTGAAAAATCACACAGCAATAAAATTAACTTAAGAAATTTCCTGCCACTGTCCTCAAATATTCTTGCTAGTTACTTATTTTTGACATTTTGAGAGCCTATCATGTGAGGACAATCCTGAATTAGGAGTCAAAAAGTGCATAGTACAGATAGGATGGGAACACGGAGCTCTCTAGCATAAGTTCTCTGACAAGTCTTTCCTGTCTATAGTTGTTGCTTTATCCTCCCTTTTGGTAAGACTGTTCATGTTTGTCCATTCAAATGTCACCTCCAAGGTGATGATACTAAATCTCCCTTTTGGCATTAGGTTCTGATCCTGTTTCTCTTCTTTGTATTGCCTGTAGCACCTCTTCACCTGGTCCTATTCTCACCTCAAAGTTAACATGTTTAAAATTGGACAATCGACTTTTCTCTGGCCTTATTGTCATCTGCTCTACTGGCCTTGCCCTGATAGTGGATATTTTGTTTTCCTATTTATGCTTACTCAGGTTCAGCTCGATTTCCTTAACAATGTTAACTTTCTGGGGGCATTCAGAGCACACATGAGATCCGGGAGTGGATGAAGGGCAGGGGGTAGAGGATCCTGGACTATGATTGGGCTTAACTTACTTTGACAATATCTATGTATGCATGAATGTGTAACAACAATTTCCTCCAATATGTAAGACTATGTTAAACAAATAAAGAAAAATAATAAAATAAAAAAAGAATGTCAACTTTCTGCTCAAAAAAAGGAAAGAAAAGAAAAGAAATTTCCTGCAATCAGACAGGTACGTCCCATCCCTCCATCTATAGCAGACAGAAGGAATCCCCCTCCCCCTTCCCAAGTGGGCCCTTGGGTGAGGCAGAGGAAGGGGGAAGATTTTGCACCAGCATTTCTCATCCACTGACTAATTCCTGGTGAATTCTCACAAGTGGCAAAATCCTGAAACAGTAGCACTGTGAAGGCCCTCATGCTTCGTCTTATGCAACATCTCATTTTTTTAAATCGGTTCAACATAGTCTTACATATTGGAGGGGATCGTTGTTACATATTCATGCATACACAGATATTGACAAAGTAAATTAAGGCCGATCCCAATCCAGGATTCCCCCCTTCCTCATTCCCTGATCTCATGTCTTTTTTTTTTTTTTTTTAAAGAGAGAGGGACAGAGAGAGAGAGAGAGAGAGAGAGAGAATGAGTTTTTCTTGTGTATTTTGTTGCTCCGAGACTTGGTTGCATACGTGGTGCTGGGGTTTGAACTCGCGTACTCACGCACAACATGCAAGCGCCATAACCGCTGAGCCACTGCTCCAGCCCTCCGATCTCATGTCGTAATACCCCCATGCTACAGATAGAAATGAGCATATCCATGTATATTAATGGGTTTATATGCCTGCCGAAGTATAGTTTGGCTTCTCATGGAGGTCAAGTGTGCCCCCTTTTCCCTCTCTCTCTTCATCTTCCCTCCCTCCCTTCTCCCCCCACCTTCATTGCTATGGTTCCCCCAGCTTTTGTGAAATTTCAACTTTGGTGGGTTTATTAATTAAACTTAGCTAACTTTCATCCTATCTTAGGTTTTACTCTAGCTTCCACACATGAGAGAAAACATTTGACCTTTAAGTCTCTGGGTTTGGGATATTTCATCATTTAGCATGATTTTTTCCATTTCCATGCATTTAGCTGCAAAGTCATGATATCATTCTTTCTAATAGCAGAATAGATCTCCATTGTATATATACAACACAGTTTTGGGATCCATTCATCCAGTGAGCAACCTCTCATTTAATTGGAGCTGGAGTAGAGGCTAAGAAAACTTTATAGAACTGGCGTGCTCAAGACACTATACCTGGTTAATGGCCTGGTTGGAATCTGTCCCAGCAGTCCTGAATTCTTATCTGACAACCTCTCTTGGGCTGCGCCCCCACCTTTCTTAACCTCTCCCAGCCCATTTATCTCATCTACAAAATGGGGACAGTAATAGCTGTCTGTTTCCCATGGACCATGTGAAGCTGAAATAAGAGAAATGATATGGAATTGCTTTCAAAACTCAGAAAGTGCTCAGAATGGAGGGTGCTGCTGTAGTACAGTGGCCCTGACAGTTGACTGGGAGTCAAAATCCAGACCCAAGAGCTACAAGAATGCACTTCCAAGAAACCCATCCATTTGTCCCATGTAAGAACCAACCTCTGGCAAAGCTGTGCCCCAGCAACACATGGGCAGGGGTTCCGGGAGATGAGGGGATGGGGGCAGTTTCAGTACCATTCCCTTATTTTTCCACATCATTCCCCCTTCCAGAACTTCATTTTCTTCTCACTCTCCATCCATGACACTTTAATGAATTCAAAGACAATGAAATTTCGTCTGTGTGCGTTCAACTATGATTCCCCAAATAACCAAGATGAAAATGAAGATTCGATTTAGATATCTAAAACCTAAAACTTATTTATTTTACCCCCTCCTTTGAAAACTTATCCATTGCTGTTGGGATACCATAAAAGGCCCTCTGTGTCTACTAACACCTGGAAATCCCCAAGACTGTAAACTAAGTATATTTTGGAGCTTTTTAATCGCTGCTAAAGGATCTCCTGGATCCAACCCCCTTTCCCTGAGCCTCCTACCACCCACACAGGGGCGGGTCTCACTGGGAACCCTCAGTGAAATGAGAGCCCCACAGCCCAGTCCTGCTGCTGGCCCAGGGAAAACACCAGGTGCATAGCCCAGCACAGAATGTGAACTCGGAGAACACTTATAAATCAAGCAGGGCCCAGGGAGTGAAAGCACAAGTCAGCAAAAAATAACAACAAAGTGGCTGTGAAATGTTAAATCAGACCAACCCAATACTAAGCTAATTACAGTGGCCTCTGCAAAAAGCTGAGGGTGAAGACTGAATGATAAGCTAGAAAAAACAGAAGTATCCTCACCTCCCACAGCCCACTACTTTTTATAGATTGGGAGTCTTAGTCCTTTCATTGTGATATATGTTGCAAAGGTTTATTCCCAGTTGTCCATTGTCTTCTCACTCTGCCATGTTTTAATCTCCCATGCAAAATATTTTATTTTTTTAACATGAGTCTTGGGTTCAAATGACCAATCTTTCCTTTTGTTGCATCTGGATTTTGAGTTGTATTTAGAAAGCATCTCTTCACATCAGTGTAGAGAAAGTCACTTACCTTTTCTCCTAACACCGGTGGGTTTCATGCTTGATCCATCTGGAGTTTATTTTTATATGTGGTTACCTAATGGTCCCACACCATTTATTCAAAAGTCTGCTTTTGTCTGAGCAACCGGAGATGTCACCTTTATCGTGGACTAAATTTCCGCACACATTTGGGCCTGTTCCTGGACTTTCCGTTCTGTTCCATTGATCTGACAGTTCCATGTGCCAATACAATACCATTTTAATTACAGAAACTTTGTAGTGCATTACGCTAGATGGCTCTTTTTCTCAACTTTTCTTGCATTTTGTTTGTTTGTTTGTCTGTTTTGCTATGCAGACTTTAGTATCACCTTATCTGGCTCCAGAAAAAGGTTTATAATGGTGTTTTTGTTGGAATCAAGTTAACTTAGGAAGAACTGATATTAACGATGCTTATGATACTATCCAAGAATAGGAGTGTCTTTCTGTTTGTACAATTTTATTTTTATCTTTCAGGAGTACTGTAATTTTTTTGTATTCTTTCCCTATATAAAATGTGCACCTATCTCATTAAGTTTATTCTCAAGTAATATGCCTTTTTTTGTTGCAGCATCGTGTGTGTGTGTGTGTGTGTGTGTGTGTGATATGCTGGAAATCAAGCCCAAGGGTTCACATAGGCCAGGCCAGCACTCTACCACTGAGCCACATCCTTAGTTCCATCCCATTGTTTTTTGAAGCAAAGCTAATCTAAGGCCTTGATCTCTAGCTCAAATTATGAGTAACATATTCTATTCCATTTCCATTTTGTTTTCTATTTGCCAACTTCACTAGTTTCTTTGTCTGAATTTGAGGTCGTCTCTATTGACCATGTTGGGAGAACAAGAGACAGTAATAGTCTCAGGTTTAAGACAAGATGACATAAGACAGTGGTGAATAAGGTCTTCAGGTTTTAGCCAGAAAGAATTCACATGTGTCTTGGGGCAAAGATAAGAAGCTACAGGACTCACATATTTAAAGATCTGAAATTGGATTTAACTGGTCTGCTTTTCTCCATCAAGTAAACTCTATCAATCTTTGTGACATCTTGGACAATCTTCTAAATCCTCTTTCCTCTGCTTGGTTTGACATAATACAGTATACTTATGAGTAATAGTATTGAATTAATAAATCCTTACCATAAATTCTCCTTTCCTAATATTTCCATGATCCAAATTCCATGCGGACACAGGAATCTCTGACAGATAGTTGTCTCCAAGACCATCTATAAAATCAGGTTTGAGGCAGGCCCTGTGAATTGTGATAATCATCTTAGAGTGTACATTTTATCCAATTTCAGACCCCAGGGTCTCTAGCTGGTTTTCTCAGGTAGTTAGTACATAGTCCTGCAGAGACCAAGATCACTGGTTGGATTTTACTCCAGACCAACCAGATGTCCTCGCTCCTAATTCCTCTCTTTCAATGGTACTTTAATCCCTTAGACACAAAGGACTGAGTGAGAAATCTAGATAGGTCACAGGAAATGCATTGTTAAAAAAGTAATTGGAGACTTAAAGACTTTGACTGGGTGAAAAGAAAGACCTCTACTGGGTCTCTTGCCTATAATATCTCTTTCTCTACCAGTATCACCATTGAACTCCTCGATACTCTTCAAGGTCAAACTTAATTCTCACCATTGTACATAATTTTTTTATGAGATCCCTCTACCTCTCAAAGAAGTAATTGCTCCCTCATCTGTTTTCTCATTAAATTTTAAGCATATTTCTATTATCATTTTAACCACATTTCATTACAGTTTTATCATTTTTTGTTTAGATCTCTGTATCCCAACTAGGCTTCAGATTCCCGGAGGGGAAAACTGTTTCCTCCATCTCAGTCTCTTCAAGATTTAGCAATTTAATTGAGTTTAATTGACCTGAGGAAGAAATCAAAACAATTTTTTCTACTCACCATTTGAGATCTATTAGTCATATCCTCAGCAGGAAGTAGTTGTAGGAATATTACTCAGTTCACATTTATCCCAAGAGACCCAAGAGAGAGGTCCCTGGTGAAAATGTGGAATGCATTCCATAGCCTCTCACTCTTTCAGCACATTAATTAATGCACACTTAGTTGATAAAATGGGAATCATTATAAGGATTAAATAAGATGATACAACTAAGGTGTTTAGTGAACTATTACTATATTACTAAAATATTTCTCATTTTATTACTACACACGCTGATGAGAAGAATCAAACAACAAATGGTAGAGCTACTGATGCAAAGAATTCTTGTAGTGGATTATTATGTGATCCAACACACAGTAGTTCTCCAACTTTTTTCTACCAACACATGCTAAATGGATGTTCTCACATTGTGACACATCCCCAGGGTCATTCCTGTGGATGGGCCATATAGGGACAGTTTCATGCAGAGGAGGGGCAATTTCTAGTACATTTTCTGGAACTCCCTATCTCCTTTCCATGTCTCAAGAAAACACACCGGAAAATCTGTGAGTAAAAATGGCATAATTACAAAAATAACACACCAACATTAGTTCATTGATTTTTTTTAAATGCACAAAACGTAGTTCCTTTTTATTATCAAGAAATTACTCCAACAGACAGACTCCTGTTTTGACATACGGGTATTGTGTAAAACTCAGTTGCTGGGATCCACTAGTATAGACCCTGAGGGCTGAAGGCTGGACGCCATCAGACTCTGGTGTTTGCAAACACTTCTATTTACCACAATAATTTATGAAAAATCAACTCTGTAAAATATACCATCAAATTATTCTCATAGGTGTGTGTGACACGAAATGAAGCTACATTGTCCCATAAGGTGTTTTAACATCTAGGGTCCTGGCAGGAAAAAGATAGCCAGCCAATTGTAAAGGAACAGTTGAAGAGATTTTGCTGAAAGGATTAGTTTCAAAGATTTGGCAGATTTAAGGGAAGCAAAGAGATGGTAAAACACCCAGGGGCTAGCACCACCAGAAGATCTCCTTGTCCTCAGTTTGAATGGGGAAGGCAAGGAATCAGTCACAGGAATGCTCCAGAGAGAGCTGCAGCAGGGGGAAGAGGCTGTCTACCCCACGCAGCTGACTGTGAACCAGCAGAGCCCAGCAGAAGTGAGTCAAGGAAATCAGACTTTCAAGGTCTGTCCCTTTCTCCTGCCTGTACCTCCACTGGCCAAACCCAGCTGGAATGCAGAGAGCACTGGTCATACCTACAGTCCAAAATGGCTACTCTTCCTGGACAGAAAAGACGGAGAGGAATGCAAATGTATCTTGAGCACAGATGCCAGCTCACTTTTTTCTTCTTGATTCCACATAGTGATTTCTATCTTACCTTTTAGACATACTAGACGAAGTCTGAGTCATTTTCTAATTGTTCTAAAGGACAAAGTGTGCAACTTAATCCTGGGAATACTCAGCTTCATCCTAGGTTTAAATAAAAAGTGATCCCAGTAATACCTGCCCAGGTCACTTAAATTCACTTTCTTGGCAAAGTTCTGAAAGTCTCCTTCTTTATCTTCATTTTCACATTTCCAATTAGGAAGAATTGTAAGGATAAAACTTAACAATTTAAACAGAAGAGGAAGGGGAAAATCTGGAAAAAAAAAAAACCCAGAAATAGTAAAAAGGGTTCCCCATCCTCTTCCTTTTTAATTCTTGTCATGCTTACTCCAGAGAATTTTGACAGCTGACAGAATTTGAAGTCCTGTGTGTTGATGTGTCCCCTGCTCCAGCTGAAATCTCTGGGAGATCTGGAACAGAGGCCACACTGACCTGCCTCTTCTTGAGGCAGAAGACTCCATTTTTATTCAAAGATAGCTGAAAGTTTTGAAACAGCATCAAATATTTAATCTTTATAAAAGACATTATTGTTAATTGTTAAAATAATGTATACAGTAGTGTCTCCTCATCCATGAGGCATTAAATAAGATTCCAAGGCCCTCGGTGGGTGCCTGAAAGTGGATAATACTGAACCCTATGTGTACCATGTTTTCTTCTTGTACATACATCCCTATGGTGCTTATTTTATAAATTAGGCACAGTAAGAGATTAGCAACAATAACAATAAATAGAATAATTTGAATAAAATGCTAGAATAAAAGTTATTTAAAGCTTATTATTTATTTCCGGAATTTTCCATTTAACATTTTCAGACTGACGTTGACCTCTGGTAACTAAAACGAAGAAAGAAAAACCAAGGATGAAGGGAGACTACTTTACATGTTGATTATATATAATTTGGAAAATACAAAAATACATGAAGAAGAAAAGAGAAGCCATGAGTATCCTCACCACACAGTGGTATAATTAGTATTTCATTATATTCTCTTTCATTTTTTCTCTCTGCATGGATTTCCTGGATTGTCATTCCACACTGTGTAATTTTGCATCCTCCTTCATTATAATTTACATCATAGAACAAGATTCTTGATATCATTAAATAAATTTTAAAATAATAAAAATTAAAGACTGCATAATATGTTTGTTATATAAATGATTATACCCGAGGGTATTTAACCATTCCTCTATTATTGAGCAGTTAAGTTTTTCCAATTTCCTTTATGATGAATAAGATTACAATGAACACCTCCATTCATATATTTTTTAATCTGAGATAAATTTGTTAGAGCAAGTTTCTAGAATGGAGTAAAAATGTCAAAGTTTCACTTTAGATCTTGCCAAATTGCTGTCCAAAAAGATTATACCAATTTACATTACCCGCACAGGGTAAAAGAGTGCCCATTTTCACAGGACCTGGTTGACACAGAGTGTTGAAATTTATTTTTATCTCTGTCAATGGCATTTGCCTGTGGTCTTAACTGACATTTTTTTGTTCAGTGAAGTTGAATTTTTTTTTCGCACATTGTAGGCCACTGAACTCCTTTCCTTGTGAATCGTCTGTTTCTGCAGTTTGGCAGCTAACCTTTCTTCCAAACTTTTGCTCCTCTCTTGAGAATCACAAAACTTTGTACGACTTTATTCCAATTCATTGAGTGTTTTCAGATGGTTGGTTGCTTTTAACAGAGTGAGTTGATTCCAAAAATGTCATTTCAGTTTGCTTTTTTGACAGAAAAGGCTATACGTTCAGTCGAACGCTGCCCGGACTACTTTCCAAAACCATAACTAAAGTTATCTTAATTGTCTCTCTGAATATATTAAAATACACAGTAGCCTACAGTCTTTCAGTCCATAAATCCAAAGCTCTTGGAAACGAGTGTTTTTTGTGGGCCTCTCTAGACCTAATTAGGACGATATGATCCTTTTTAGGTACTGAGAAGGGTGAGAAAAAACAGTATGGTCAGGCACAGCCCTTTTGACATGAGTTTTTCAACTTGATGTGAAGCCCAGAAATATTACAACAAACGTGTCCCTGAATGCCTGAGTTCTCTCCCACTGTTTCCACGGTAGGTGATGATGAGATTATTTCTGTGCTTGGGCACACCTTGCAGTGGCTACTAGAAGGTAGCGATCCCAAAGGAGAGTTCCAGAAAGCTGAAAGGATTTAAGTACTTCTGATTGCAAGTGGACCCAGAAACAGGATTTGTTCATTGCTTTCCATATTACAAAACACTTGCTCATGCATAACTTCATAACATATAACAAACACAAGGGATGTCTGATACCATCTCTCTCCATTTGCAGGGATAATTAAATGACTGCCTCAATGTCACATAGCTAATAAGTGAGTGGTACTCAGTGCTCAAAGCCCTATTTCTGCCAGCACAGGTGATTTCAACTACTTTGTTTATTGAGCACCCTTTAGAAATGAACAGAATCATGGAACAAGATCAGAAAAAGAATAGCACTGACAACAAAAACTACAAGGTACAAACCAGGTCACCATTTTACTCAATAATCTGCAGAAAAAGATTTTGTGTAATATCTCAATGAGCAGCTGTTTTCATGGTCTTTGCAGACGCCTCTCATTGATCACTCTCTGGGCGATCATATTTCCTGACTTTGATGGTCCTTCTTTTTACTCTGTCAATCCACATTGGGCATTTATAGTCTAATGGTCATTGTTGATTCTAGGCCATGGGAGGATACGTAGGCCAGAGCATTACTGAGAGCTGGCTAGAAGACACGACCTAAGTCACATGTTGCAGAGCCTCCTCTCTAAGTGTCTACTAGTCCTTCCCATCAGCAGAACTAACTCTTGCCAAATTTGAGGAATTTTTAAAGCCAAAAACATATATGGAAGCAGAGATTTTTGTTGGATTTTGGGCCAGTACTGGTCTCAATGGTGGGTTTGGGGATTCTCTTGTACAGCTTTACCAGTTTTACTGGGGACTTGGATGCTCACTGGTGGGGGAGGATGGGCAGCATTTTTTCTTAACAATATACCTCTACTTCTACAGAGTTTCTACGCATGGGTAAACTTCCTGGGAGAACAGGAATTTAAACCTTAAACTGCTGTCCTCATGACCAAGAAGATACAAAGCAAAAGAATAGTCGAGGTCCTGACTGAGACCAGATTTTTGGAAGCTACCTTGTGGCTTCTACTCTGAAGGCCTCCAGCTGAATGTGAGAGTCCTCACCAAAATCCAGGTGACCCGAGGCCTCTGAGTGAACTGGTCCTGAAGCCCACCACAGCCCTGCAGGAATGTGCACCGTCACTGGGCTCGCTGACGGGGGCGTGCAATTACCAAGGGAGTGGGAACACATGGGGTCCTGGCTGCTTTGCTCTGAGCACCACTGGTCCGAGCACAATGCAAGAGTGAGAGTCTTGTCACTATCACCCTCAAAGGAACTGGTGGAATCCTCTTGGTGCTGTGACAATCAAAGAAGTAAAACTCTTCCCGAGTAGAAGTGAGTTGCAAGAGCAGGCAGCTCCATCGTGGCTGTGGATTGCAAGAGTCTTTCTTACCACTTCTAGCTCTCTGCCTGGGTAAATGGCATTGTCACCCTTCTAGAAAAGCCCCCAAAGTGAGAGCAGAATGGGATCTAGAACCCAAATTGGTATGTCCTATTCTTGTGCTCCTTTCATGTCACCCCATTACTTCCCACTAGCTAGCAAGGTTTTCATCTGCCTTCAGCAGACCATTTGCAAAATGGAGTCTAGAACTTAACTGCTTCAAAGTTTGTGATTCTAGAACATACAAATATCTATGACTTTATTTGAACAAGGCATATTTCCCCGCATCAAACAGCAAGATCTACCTAGTAGCTCACATCTCCCTTTCTTTTAAGCCACAGCATGGAAGTTAATCCACATCCCAGCATGCAGGAATATAAATATAAAACTCATGCTCTTAATGGGACATTCATTAGTCTAGGAGGTAAGACCAAGAGAAGGGCCTTCTCCTGCCCACCAGAGGGCAACATATCAACAAGAAGCTTCAGAGCATTATGAGACTCAAAGGCACTCCCATCAGAGATGGTCATCTTGGGACACATGAGAATCAAGTGCAAGCTGGAGATATTATGGACATTTTATTTGGTATTTTATATTAGTTTCCCATTCTTAGCAATTAAGGATAAAATAACCTTTAGAAGCCCATTTAAAAGTTCTCAAATTTAAAAACGCCTCTCTGGCTGGGCATAGTGGTACATACCTGTAATCCCAGCAACTTGGGAGGCTGAGACAGGAGGATTGCGAGTCCAAAAAACCAGCCTCAGCAATTTAGCAAGGCCCTAAGCAACTTAGCGAGACCCTATCTCAAAACAAAATATATAATTTTAAAAGGGGGGAGGCTGGGGATGTGGCTCAGTGCTTAAGTGCACCTGGGTTCAATCCCTGGTACCAACAACAACGAAAAATGACTCTCCAGACATTCCAAAGCAGCTAACACATTTATGGTAACACACACCACACATAGAAACACATACACAATTACACAGTTGACAGTCTGTCTTTCAGATGTCACTCATACCCTGAGATTGGGAGGTTTCCAAATTCTTACAATCAAAGGTTAATATATGACAACCATGAAAACTTACATTCACGCTGCATTTTTAATATCAACAGATAAGACTAGTTTTGTTCTAGGTTCACACTTTCATCTGGATTAAAAGACTGCCCTAGACTTTTCAATTAGGTGACTTCACAAGTTCCCTCTTTAACTCAGTTTGATTTCAGCTTCTCTGACAGTTGCATCCAATTGAAATCTGATTAATAGAGTATCTCAGAGTGTGTGTTGACCAAGAAAATTAGAAAATCAGCTTCATTTGATTACCTGCAAAGTGATTTTTATAACTAATCAGTGTATACTCCAACTTTATGATTACAATTTTCCCAAGTAAGCCTAGATATAGGGTTTTTAAAGGTTTTTTTTTAAACTTACTCTATGCATTTATTTATCATGATTATACTCCTTGTTCTGAATGTTTATGGAGAGAAGAGGGAGAGGAGAGGGCAAACTTCATTAATTCAAAAAATACAGTTGTTTCATTTCTGGGGAATTGTTTGCTTCATCACCTCTATTTTTAATTTATAAAAGTCAGTGCCTATACTAAAACATAAAGTATAAAGCTTTTCTCCCTCTGACTTAACAATCTTCCCTATTTAGTTCCCATCTGTAAACCTGCAATCATATTAATATTATCACTTCAACCAGCTGGAGATACATTTTAAAACTTCTGACATCACTGAACATATGTTCTCTCTGTGTGTGTAGTCTCACAACTCTGCACATTTTCTAACAGCTCTTTTTTTCTTTCTATTGTGTGTGTGTGTGTGTGTGTGTGGGGTGTGTGTGTGTGGTGCTGGGATGGACCCCAGAGCCTTACACATGCTAATTAGGCAAGCACTCTTCATGGCTGAACCACACTCAGTCCTACTTTTTAAAATTCTGAATAATTGTTATACATAACAGAACATTTCAACTCAATAACCTAGAAAGTCTACATATTTGACCAACTAACTAATCAATGTTTTCCAAAGATTCATTAGCAAGTCAGTTATTTGAAACTCAAAACACATTTTCCCAAACACACGATCTTCTTATTGATGGGTAGATTTCTAGACCAAACCCTAAGACTCTTTTCTTAAAAGACATATCTTAGTATGATTCACAACTCCCAATCATTCGGGGCTCCTAAACCACATCCTGAGCCCTCTGGCCTAGAAGTTAAAATCCAAATTCTGTCATTAATCAGATGGGAAATATCAATCTACTTTCCTATAAAAAAGGTATACTGAGAGCTACCTTTTATGGAATAAATGAAATAAGGAAAGTAACACATTTAATAAGTGGCTCAACACAAAAGAAATAGTGATAATGGTTATGATGAGAGTAATGATACAGACTTTCAAGTTCTAGGCTCCTCTGGACCCAAGATAAGAAAAGGCCTAAGGAGGGTTGGAGCAGTGGCTCAGGGGTTACAGCGCTTGCCTGGCATGCACAAGGACCTGAGTTCATAACCCCAGCACCACGTACACAGCTGAGTGTTGATGAAACAAAAGCCAGATGAAAAAATAAATAAAATTGATTCTTTCTCTCTCTCTCTCTCTCTTTAAAAGAGAGAGAGAGAGAGAGAGAGAAACAAAAACAATTTTTATTAGTTTTTCATGTGCCTTTTGTTGCTAGGAGACTTCATTGGGTATGTGGTGCTGGGGTTTGAACTCGAATACTCACTTGTGCACGCCAGGCAAGCGCCGTAACTGCCAAGCCAGCACTCCAGCCCCCTCCCTCTCTCTCTCTCTCACAAAAAAAAAGAAAAAAAAAAAAAGAAAAGAAAAGAAAAAGAAAAAGAAAAGGCCTAAGGAGAAGTTTCTTGTGTATACTATGTGTTCATATTAAAGAAAATGCATGATGATTACGTTGGTTTCCCACAGCTGCTATAATGAGGTACCCACTGCTCAAACAACATAAATTTGTTGTCTCACAGTTCTAGAGGTTAGAGGCCCAAAATCAAGGTGTTGGCAGGGTGGTTCCTCCTGTTAGCTGTGAAAAAGAATTTGCGCCATGACTATCCCTGAGCTTCTGGTAGCCTCAAGTATTCCTTGGCTTGTAGACAGGTTTCTTCATGTTTTCACCGTGTCTTCCATTTGTACGTGTCTCTTTCTGTGTCAAAATTTCCCTTTTTATAAGGACATCATATTGGTTTAGGGACCAACCTAATGACCTCCCCTTAATTTGGTCATTCTACAAAGACCTTATCTCCAAATAAGGTCCCCTTCCTAGCCACTGGGGGTTAGGACTTCTCATATTTGGGTGGGGGGGTGGATATAACAGCACATCACAATGAGTAAGTGAAAATTTTCATTGAGCATCTCTGTGTTAGTCAACTTTACATCACTGTGACCAAACACCTGAGAAAAAGTAGCTTAGAGGAGAGAAGATTACTTTGGATCACAACTGAAGAAGTTTGAGTCCATGGTCAACTGGCTCCATTGCTTTGGGCCTGAGATGAGGCAGAACATCTTGGTGGAAGGGCGTGGTGGAGGAAAGCTGTTCACCTCATGGCAGCCAGGAATCAGAGTAAGAGAGAGAGAGGAAGGGGCCAGGGACAAGATACAGTCCCCAAAGTCATGTCCTCAAGACCCAAGCCCTTTAATTAGGTACCACCTCCTACAGTTTCCACCACCTCCCAACAGTGCATTTGAGTTATGAGTACATCAATGGACTAATCCACTGATGAGATCTGAGCCCTCGTGATCCAATCATTTCCTAAAAGCTGCACCTCTGAGCTTCGCTGCTTTGGGAATCCAGCCTTCAACACATGAGCCTTTGGGGACATTCCAGATCCCACTATCACAATCTCCCAGTGAAATGCTGAACCAGCCTTCAGGAATGAATGGAAGAGGACCTCTCAACCTCTCTGGACCACTGAAAAAAGAAATTTGATCTCCAGTGCAGCCTCTGACACCAGGAAGAGGGCAACAGCCCCTGGACTCATCCACACCTAGTGGTGATAAACTCAGGAACCCTGCTTCCCAAAAGGAAGTAAGGCCCCACCTAGACAGATAACCCAACATAAGCCTCACACTTCTTTTTTGTTTGTTCTTCAGAGTTTGCCTTCTTTCAGATAATTAAATTGCTTCCTTTCCTAAGCAACCTAAGGAATGACTTCTCTCTAGCTGTTAGGAGCTGATCGTTGTTATCACTCAGTTCCTAATAAGCATTTCACGACGTCTGGGGTTTCATCAGTTTCTCAAAACTCCTCAAAGTGAAATGAATTTTATT
>PVKS010032577.1:0-22430 GCA_004027875.1 Aplodontia rufa | reverse complement strand
TATTGTTACTACGCACATATTTATGATTGTAAAACATCTCCTAAATAAAAAAAATATGAACAAACACTTAAAAAAAGTTAACCACATGGGAGGCCCAGGCACCATGGCACACATCTATAATCACAGCAACTCGGGAGCCTGAGGCAGGAAGATCATAAGTCAAAAAAATGAAAAAAGGGCTGGGGATGTAGCTCAGTGGTAAAGCATCCCTGAGTTCAATCCCTAGTACCGAGGAAGTAAAAATGAATAAAGTATACAGGAGGTTGTGTATAGATTACATGCAATTACTAGGCTATTAAATATAAGGTACTTGAGGATCTGTGAATTTCAGTATCTGAGGGGCTTCCTGGAATCAAGCCCCAGTGGATAGAGAAAGATGGCTGTAATTTTCCTGTTTAGTTATCCTTTTGAAGGAGCATTTCTTAACTAGTCTGTTCATGCCTTTTGAGCATTTATTGAGATCTCCCTGCTTTTTCTCATAGATTTGCATGAAATATTTATATACTAATTAGATTAGCACTTTTGTCTCTGCATGACAAATATCATTGTCAATTTGTTCTTTTCATTTTATTTTTATTCTGGGTCATGATGTATAAAATCTCTACATTTTAATGTCATTATATCTATCATCTTTTTGTTGGTTTTTACATTAAATTTAAGCTTGGGAACCAGAGATAGATACTCATTTTTTTTAAATAAAGAGGAGACAGTGAGAGAGAGAGAGAAAGAGAGAAGCAATTTTTATTTAGTTTGTCATGTGACTTCCATTCCTCAGACACTTTGTCGCGTACGTGGTGCTGGGGTTTGAACTCGAGGACCTGTGCATGCCAGGCAAGTGCTGTAATTGATGAGCCACCGCTCCAGCCCCTAGATACTCATTTTTAACAGCTTTATTGATGTATAATATATATACGATAAATTCATTTAGTGCATGTATATAATCCAATGATTTTCAGTAAATTACAGAGCTATGCAAATATCTTTGCGATCAACTTTGGAACAACTTTTATCACCTCCCATATAGCCTCCTGTCCATTTGCAGTCCCTCTGCATTTCCACCCCAGTCTCGTGGGCAAACGCTAATCTCTCTTTGGCCTCACTGGATTTCCTATTTTGGACATTTCATATAAACGGAATCATATAATATGTGATCTTTTGTGACTGGCTCCTTTCGCTTAGTGTAATGTTTTAAGATTTAGCCGTGTTGCAACGTGTCTCATGCTTCATTTTTGTTTTATTATGGGAATGCATTAGTCAGTTCTTCATCTCTGTAACCAAAATACCTAACACAAATAACTTGGAGGAGGAAAGGTTTATTTTGGCTCACAGTTTCAGAAGTGTCAGTCCTCGGTCAGCCAGCTCCATTATTTTGGGCCTAAGGCAAGACGGAACATCACGGTGGAAAGGCATGGCAGAGGAAAGCTGCTCAGTCCATGGCAGCCAGGAAGCAGAGAGGGAGAGAGGGAGGGGCCAGGGGAAAGAGAGACGCTTCGGGGGCACACCCTCTACTGCACTACTTCCTCCACTAGCTCCCACCTTCCAGTGGTCCATTCAGATTGTTAATTCATCAAGTGATTAATCCACTGATGAGGTTAAAGGCCTTATGATTCAATCATTTCATAAAGGCCCCACCTCTGGACATTGCTGCACTGGGGACCAAGCCCTTAAGTACATGAGCCTTTGGGGGACATTCTAGAGCCAAACCATTATAACAAACAATCACCCATGGATGGAATACATTTTATTTGTCCATTCATGCACTGATGGACATTGGAGTTCTTTCCATCTTGTAACTATTATGAACACAGCTTTTGTGAACATTCAGATACAAGTCTTTGTGTGGAGGTATTTTTATTTTTCATAAGAAGATATCTGGGAGTGGAATTGCTGGACCACATGGTAAATTTATGCTTACTTTTTTTTTTTAAAGAAAGAAGGACAGAGAGAGAGGAGAGAGAGAGAATCAATTTTATTTAGTTTTTCATGTGGCCTTCATTGCTCCAAGACTTTGTTGCGTATGTGGTGCTGGGGTCTGAACTCACGTACTCGCACATGCCAGGCAAGCGCCATAACTGCTGAGCCACTCCTCCAGCCCAATGCTTACCTTTTAAGAAACAGCCAACTGTCTTCTAAAGTGTCTATGCCATTTTCCGTTCTCATCAGCAGCATTCCCATTTCTCCACATCCTTGCTAACACTTGTCACTGTAATTGGAGTGTTTTACATTGATCATCTTCTCTTGTCTATTTTGTTTTGTTCTATATAGATTTAAAATAATTTCCCCTCATCCTTTTTTAATTATATTAAATTCATATTTAAATGAAATGCTTTATGATCATTTCTCCCCAAGTATCTCCTTTCACCTGCTTCAAAACAGACCTTTGTCTTTTTCCTTCTTCTCCAAACAAAAATAAGCATTTCATAGAGATTTTATCATATGAATTGATAGGCTATACTAGTATTTAGGCTAAACTGGCTTAAATGATCAGTGACTACCTGAAATCTTTTTGGAAGTAGTTCTTGGGAAAAAAATCATGCTCACACAAATGGTTGTGTTTATCCTGAAAGTATTAATTTTGAGAATTCTAGTAAAGTTACTGCTCAGGCCATTTTGAGAACAATTTTTAAAAAATCTTCTTGCAAATCCTATATCACATTATTTTGGCCCTCTTTGGTGGTGACTGTCTGTAGCAGATGTATTTTATTTTTAGAAAGAGCTTAAAGTCATTTGGAACCAAACATACTCAGCAAGGTGTCTAGGTAACTGTTCAAATTGAACCAACGATATGGACTGCATTGTAACGCGTTCCCACACGTGTGCCTGCACACGCACATACACATACATGTAAACACATGTTCACATAGTGCCTTCTTGTTTCTGTGTGTTCCTAGGTTAAACCACAAAATAGCTCAAAAACTGCAGCTATCAATTTTTTGTTGTGATGGTGCTGGGAATTGAACCCATTCCCTTGCATGTACAAAGCATGTGCTCTACCCCCAAGCTATGCCCCCAACCTCCAGCAATATTTTTAAGTGGTAACACTATTAGTGGAACAAGAGGAAAACCTTATATAGCAATGTCTTTTTACATTAAAGAATTTTAAAAGATGTACAAGTTCTAGCATATTTGTGTTAAAGTCTACCCCGCAATTTCCAAGCTTACTTTGATAATTCTAAGTTCAAGGTTTTATTCACACCGAAGATGTTCTTATGGGAGGTTCTCATTACAAATCCACATGCATTTTGAAAGAGGCCCTTACTTGGGCTTTAAGCTCCCTACTGAGCACATAATGGGATTCACATCTCATTGGCACTGTGTGTGGAATTTGATGAACTCAGGCTTGTTGAGGGCTTCCTGGGAATGCTGATGATTCATGTTTCTTACAAAAATGTTTGGAAAAATCACTTTTCTTTTAATTTACTAGGTTCCCCTATCTGGGAACCTAGTAAATATCTGGGTTCAAAGAGGATGTCAGATTGACAACATCAAATCTCTACTGAAGGACAAAAAGTAAACTTGCAGAATAGAGATGCAACTTAGCTGTGGGCTGAAAGTGACTCAGAGCAATCCCAGTGCATATATGAAGCAGCCTCAATTGTTAGTTCTTTGATACCTCCCTGGGCCTCAGTTTCCTTGAGGCCCAACGTGTGGTGCAGTTGAAGTGCAATGATGTTCAGCACAACATGTAGCACATATTCAGCGTTCAAATAGTAGGAAAGGTAATGTTAGCATTGTCATCATTGTTGTCTTTGAAGCCCCCTCAGTACCCACCATGGTGACTCTTAAGAGCAAAATAAGTGAAATCTCAAAGTATCATCATCCTTGTATCTTTTCCACCACTGGGCACAGAGCCTGTCATGCAGCCGGTGTTCAACAAATAAATATTAAACCAGTGAAAGAATCCACTTTTAACAATGTGGTCTCCACTCACCACTGACACTGGATATCCAAGAAGTGATGTTGAACATTATTTTAATTAATTTTTAATTCATAAAATATTTCTATTCTTCTATTTCATGCTCTGAGAAACGGTGGCCAATACAAGCACAAATACCTGAGTTCAAATCTTGGTTATGCTTCTTACTTTCTTTGGGACCTAGGATATGTCACATATTCTCTCTGTGCCTCAGTTCCTTCATATGTATAGTAATAGTGTCCTCCTCACAAGTCAGTTTAAGGATTATCGTTTATACGTGCAAGTGATTAGAACAACACCAGATCAATAGTAAAAGCCACGTTGGTTTGTTCCAGGGAAGAGAGGAAATTTTAGCAGGGATGAGACAGAGCCTATCTCTTCAGAGTAGCTCTCAGATCCTGAGGGATCCAGATGTATCCATAAGGCTCCAAAAGCATGAAGGAAAAGGCCTGGGAGTGAGAGCCATGATAATCTGCTACGTGTTGAACAACCCAGCTCTCCATGAAGACAAAGCCCTGACCTGCAGCTTCCCACCTAACTTGCAGGCCCTGAGTCTGGCTTCCTGGAAGAGGGAAGAGCTCTTGGATAAGGCTACCATTAATGGGGACAGTGGCATCCACTTCATGGGGTGGCTGTGAGAAGGAACTGGGTGCATGTAGAAGTCTTAGGACAGTGTTCACAGAAAATGATAGCCACAGTGGTATCAAGGCCAAGATGGAAGAGGAGAAGACAGAGGGAAGAAGTCTGAAGGGCGGAAAGAAGAACAACCCAGGAGGAAGGGCAGAGAGGGACAGAGCAGCAATGAAGGAACCTAGGGACTGAAGGCTCTTGTAGCTGAGTGTCCTGTACCTGGGCTACTGGCATCTGCACACTGTTGTCCTCTTTCATTTTCTCAGGGTTTGGGCCTGAGATACTTCCTTGTTGACCAGAGCAGTCTGAGGCAGCTCCCTGCACATCTCCTGCTCAGGCCAGGGGATTTCTAAGCAGTTCCTTCCCTTAAGCCTCAGCCCCAGAATTTAACATCTGCTCTTGAGATCTTGCCAGTTTAGCACCTCCTGACTCTGCGTGTGTGTGTGTGTGTGTGTGTGTGTGTGTGTGTGTACATGTGCACACATATTTAACTCATGGGATGTATGTAATTCTGGATATTCTGGAAAATAATTGCTCTTGATTAGAACAAATAAGAATCACAGTTTCCTATTTTCAGTCAATTTGGAGGAGAAAAGCGATGGCTTAAATCACAGATGCTTCAGATTATAGATAGAGGTAAAATGTCTTTTTCAGATGGGTTTGATAAACCCAGGAATGAGATGCCAAGGGAAATTTTGAAGCCTCTTTCTCTGGAAGCTTTAAAAAATAGGGTAGATACTCATCGGCCTGAGAGAGGTGATGCGTAATCCTATCTGGAGTTGGTGTGACGGATTGTCTGTGGGGCCGGGGACCGAGGAGAAAGGAGCCTGCTGATCACTGTGGTCCATTGACGGAGCATTTCATTTCACTTTTCAGAGCATCCCAGTATTACTGGTTTTATCTGATTTTAATAGTCAGTAATGTTTAGTATTTAAAATTCAGATAATATGGAAAAATTTGAAAAGTAAAAATCAAACAAAATCCCTTAATCCACAGGTAACCTAAAGTGATTTGGTTCTGGTTAACACATGTGTGTGTGTGTGTGTGTGTGTGTTATATTTTTAATGAATAAACACAGAAATAGTTTCCAAAAAATTGTGTCTTATACTGCAAGCTTTTGTAGCCCAGCTTTTGTACTTCCTGTACTACGAAACCTATCCATGTCAATGAATACGGCTTTACTTGACTTTTGGTGGCTCAAGACTGTCCCATGGTACACATGCAGCATGGTTTATTCAATCAGCTTTGTGCTGTGGAGGTTTGGCTTGCTTTCCCTGTAAATCTTTGCACATATGTCCTTGTGGAGTTGTCCAATTTTTCGTTAAGAACGAGGACCTTGAAACATATACAAACACACATGTACACATGTGTACGTGTGTGTTTACATGTTTGTGTGTCTCTATGTATGTTCTAAGCTTTTCCTTTTTTTAAGAGAGGTAAGTGAGGAGAGGGAGAGAGAGGGAGAGAGCAAGAATCAATTTCATTTAGTTTTTCATATGGCTTTTGTTGCTCCGACACTTCATTGTGTGCGTGGTGCTAGAGTTCAAACCCGCATCCTTGTGCATGCCAGGCAAGCACTGAAACCGCTGATCCACTGCACCAGCCCCTGTTCTAAGTTTTTAAATGTACTGATTTGGGATATGTTGTACAGAAATTTGCTACACAGATTATTTCTTGGATTAGAGTAGTTAGAATATGATGACCTTCTGGAATTTCAGTCATTACCGTGATACCTGCTTCTGGGCCAGAGGAAGTCACAAGTTCAAGCCACTAAGGAATACAGGGCAGAGAGTGGGGAGCTGGAAGGATGTTTAGACATGGCCAGTGCCTAGTCTATGGAATCAGGTCAGAGTTCCCTGTCATTGAACCAGATCAGAGCCACCAGGCTTCAAACCTGGACACTATCACATGGCACACATTGACAGGTACAGGGAGAGATGAGGGACAAGAGGGAAAGCAGGGAAGATGGTCCTTCAGGGCAGAGCCTTTAGTTCCCCTCCACCTAAAAGTAGCAGCCCCTCCCATTCTCAGTTCCCTCTTCCCCACTCCACATGAAGTGAGCATCCTAAGAGGCTCAACTGACCGGGCTTAATGAGGGTGCTTTCCCTTCCTCTGGGATCAGGAGTATCAATACTCAAAGACTCAGGCAAGGTGGGACTAATTACTAAAGGCAAAGTACATGGAGGGGGAAGGATGGTGCTCTCCCTGGTGCAAGGCTGCTTCTGTGGAGAAGTGTCCAGCTGTACATGCAAAGAAGTAGACCTTTGCATCACACTTTGTCACAAAGAGCAGACAGAACCAGGGCCAGATCCTAGTTCTTATGCCTACAGATGTTCTCTGCTTATCCCTTATGCCCTTAGCTCTTGGAAATAGTGAATTTTTGAGAAAACTGATTATCTTGTTCATTTCACTCAGAGTAAAATCCGGATTGCTTGCCAGGCCTGTAAGGCTCTCTATGGCCTCTCTCACTTCACTCCAGATCATTCTAGTCCAGTTCTTCCTTGAGACTGCCAAGTGCATGCTTACCCCAGGACTTTTGCACCTGCTGTTGCTTGCACTTGAACGACCTTCCCTAACATATTCTCATAGTTTACCTCCCTCTTCCTTTAGGCCACTGCTCCAATGTCACCCTATCTGAGCAGGGTGTGGAGGTACCTGGCAGAAGGGCATAAACAGGATGTCTGTGAGGCAGATAGAAAAGAGATAAACCTGAGCTCTAGCAAGGACCAGGGTCAACTACAGCTCACTCAAGAGTTGGCGCCAAGACCCAGGTGAAGAGTGAGAAATGGGACTGGATTGCCCTTCCTCCTCCTAGTACACCTGTCCACTGCAGAGCTGGCTCCACCTAGAGCAGCATGCTTCTCTGGCCTCAGCTTCCATTCTTGGTTTAAGCTCAGGGCCCCACTGTGCAGCCTCCCAGCTTGCTCCTCCCCTGCCTCCCTACTCTCCCCTTCCTGCTGAGATGCATATTTCTCCTCATCCCACATTAACTCTGACTAATCAGCGAGAATCTCCTTTCCCTTCCAGGTGTTTTGTGGGCCTTGGAGTGCCTGACCCAGCTAAGCCCCTACGCAGCGCATCCACTGGGCACACCCCAGCTCTGGTTGCTGGCTGGGCAGGAACATCACGTTTTTGGCCTCAGAAACAAGATCAGAAGAAAGCTACTGAGCAGGACCTCAGAATCAGAGCCAGGCTGGGAGCAAGCATGAGCTGATGCTGACCAGTCTTGGAAATCCCTGGGTCTGCAGGATGGGACTATCCCAGAGCACAGGGCAGTGTTGATGGAAAGGTGGTGTCAGATGGCTCCATGTCTGGGTGGAGGGATGAAATGGACAGGAAGGCTACTCATAATCAACAGTCCAGCGTGGACACTGATCAATCTGAGTCTACATCCACTTGCCCGGGAGCAAGGCCCAGAGGAACGCTTTTGGGCCAGGTGTCAGCTCTTTCCTAAGTGGTCCAGAAGTACTGCCCTGTGTTAGCCTCACGTTTCACTGTCTGTTTTGGCAGAGGAAAGAGAGTCAGAAACAGCACCAGTGGCTTCTCCTATTGGTGGTCACTGCTTCCTCTCAGAATGGGGGAAGATTTATCCTACATCTAAACGATCAGTTTCTTTTTTTCTTTTTTCTTTTTTTAGAGAGAAGGACAGTGAGAGAGAGAGGGAGAGACAGAGAATCAACCTTTATTGGGTTTTTCACATAATATTTGTTGCTCCAACACTTAGTTGTGTACGTGGGTGCTGGGGTTTGAACCCTCATACTTGCGCATGCCAGGCAAGCGCCATAACAGCTGAGCCACTGCTCCAGCCCCGACCATTTTCTTAAGGATGAATCAAAAACTAACAAAACAACACACCCAACTTGCATAACTAAAACCTTCAAATATCAAATTTCTAAAATGTTTCAATGGGTTCAAGGTCAGAGAGAAGGTAATTTATTCTTCATTAACATCAGTGTGAGCACCTGAGAAAGCATATCTGGGAACACCAAGGCCCATCAGAAATGTCCTCGGCACTGTGGGCCCAAGGGCCAAGTGTGCAACACCTGAGCCTTCAGCCCTGACATCAGGATGCTGTGATTTGCCTGGCCCCATGCAAAGGGCTGGCCAGGAAGTATTCACTGCTGACCCATCCCCAGAGGTCAAATTTGCTACAGATGTGCTGGGTGTCAGTGGTGGCTGCTGTTTTAGAAGAGCCACCAAGCTGGATTTCTCAGAACGTCATTCAGCCAAGCCCTAGATGTGCTAATGGGAGCCTGGATCTTCCGCTTGGGAGCCCACTGGTCAGCCAAGGAAAGATTTTTCAGAGTGCTGCAAATTCCCGAGCATGAAAGCTCCCCTAATGTGATGTGGCCATTTAGGAGATAGCGTAGGAAGGGATGATGAAGTGAGAGGGTTATGCATCATTCTGTCAGCCAGGCTGCCAGAACCTTCTCCTCCACCTGAAGAGCAAAAGGGTGGTGTGGGAGAATGACTGAAGTAGGATTCACACACACAGACACATGCACCAGTTTGGTTATTTTTAGCTAAAAACTGGGTGTATTCATCCATAGTTGATAGTTCTGTTGTCTAGGTCCCCTGACAAACATTTCAATTTATTAATCTAGGGTACGGCCTGGTATTTTTAAAAAGAGCTGAAGGTAACTACTGGTTTCACTCTACTTAATAGTTCATTGCCTTAGGTCTGCCAGGCATTGGAACGGGCTGGGGGGGTGGCGGGGGACACGCGATGAAGACATTATGGGCACTGATGGGATGACTCACTCAATTAAATCAAAAAGTCCAAATTAATAGTGTGTGACAACTCTTTCAATGTGATATCAAAGTGGTCCCTTGAAAAGGGGAAAATTCAAACAACTAGGTGCTATGTTTATACAATGTTAGAAAATCAGATGAATCTACTTTTCCTGAATTGACACAATTAAATTCTTGTTGTTTTTGTACCACACAGAGAGCCACTGATGCAGGGGAAGGTTGTTTCAGTGTAGATTCCTGGGCTCCCAGCCCAGACCTTCCTCGTTAGAATCTCTGTTCCCCAAGTTTTTCCTAAGCAGTGGCCCTCAACCTTGGTTGCATATTAGAATTACCTGGGCACTGTAACATAGCCCAGCCTGCACCCTGGATCAATTAATTTGGAATCTCTAGATGGGGTAGGGGTATGAGGAATCCAAGCATCAATAGTTTGTAAAGCCAGGTGGTTCCAATGGGCAGCCAATGCTAAGAACCACTGAGCTCAGTTGCATGAGAGAAAGCAGGCACTGGGATCTTTTAAAATCTTCCAGAAGATTCTAATGTGTAGAAATCAAAGAGCATGCCCTCTGGGCAGTTACCTGTAAGAACGGCATATGAGCCTATTTCTGAGTTCTCTAGACGTTTGCTGCAGTAATGACTCATGGCGAGGTGTTGCCACTGAAGAACTGTATGGCGCGGCTCCTAGTCCTGGCTGTTTATGACACACAGTCAGGAAGTCCCTGCTTCCCCCATCCTCAGGCCCTAACATCTGTCTTGGTTGTACGTCAGGGTCCTCCTCCCAGCATTCCCAGGTGCATCCTGCCTCTCCACTCTCTCCCCAGAGCTCAGGCCTCCCAGGGCTGTACCCTCAGGGTTGTGTGGGAGAAGCTGCTAATCTAACCAACCAGCCCTTGCTCATAGGCTAAGGCAATCTGAGCTACTTCTCCCAGAAAACACTTGTAACTGCAAGTGTTAGCTGGAGCTTTTTGGAGAAAATTCCTTCAACCAGACAAGCTCTTCTGGAAACCAATCCTCACATTGCACTACAGCCAGTCACTAAGAACCGACCAGAAAACTGTAGGAGCTCAAACCTTTGGTCATCCTTCTCTCAGAATAAAGCAGAATCTCTTCTGGTGAATCCAATCAGCAGAGCCAGGCCCAAGGAAGCCAATTTGGGGTAGTGGGACCTTCAGTGACTTCATACTATCCCTTTGGTAGAGACAGCCCTGTCCCCACCATTAGAGTGTAAAACTAAAAACACAAGTTTAGCAATGACAAAGCTGAAGATCAGAAAACTATTCATGTTTAATTTTCCTACTCCCTTCCCTGATTTTGGAAAAGAGATCCATCATTCATGGACCAGGCATGCTGAATTTAGTGCACTGGTCATGCACTGGAAGGAAATGTTCTGCATCTTGGCATTCCTAACTCCAAAAAGATATAACATCCCCTTCTTTATTATCACTCTTTTATTTCAAGCCAACCTAATTCAGTACATTTAATGTTTTTTCTTTCTTTTAGCTATGTGATTTAAATTTTTCCTAGTCATACATTTCCTTGAGAATTTGGTGAAATTTCTGGCCCAGCATCCCAGAAAAATTCACCAAAAATCAAAGTCTGCATTCAATTTTAAAAATTCGTGATCCTCCAAGGATGGACCTAAAGATCCATGTATAACAGTAGCTCCCGGAGAGAAAAGCACAGAAGCCTAGACCCCAAGATCTTTACCTATTTACTAATTGTCGAGAACAACTCCTTGTGTCTGTCCACCTCCATTTACCAAGCAGCACTTTAGGCAACAAAAACAGACCAAATCTGAAGAGGAGATGAAGAATTTTCACCTCACCTATCTTAGCATGGAGGAAAAGCTGCCACAGTAGACCAGGTGTTGGGAGCAAGTGCCCTGGACTTGGAGTGGCCTCTCTTTCCCCTCCATTCACAATCTCTTCTTTGCCCATTCTAGCCCAGTGCAGATGTCACAGCTTCCCAGTCACCCAGCATTTCTCTGCCTCCCTTGTCTTAACAGTTTCTTGATGCAAAAAGGCTCCCATTTTAAATTCTCAGAGACTTTGCTTACACCTTAAGGATCACGATTATTTCTGTGCTTGTCTCTTCGTTCAAAGATAAATACAGTATGGGGAGAGTTTGTCTTATCTTTATATGCTCTGCAGTGTCAACCTTATTGACTGGCCCCAAACAGAATAAAATTTCATTGCTGGTGCTTAATTAGTAAACTTAGCAATGAAACATGACATGGCCACGCGCTGGTTTTTTCTCCTCTAATCCATGAGATACGAGAAGGCATGCGTTATTCTGCAGGACCTCTGCCCGACAGGAGAATTGCTAGGAGTTCCCACAGGCCTTTTCAGCTCAGTTGACTGCACTTGGAGACTACTGACCAGACACAGAAAAGGAGCATGGGATTGTGACTCATTGGTGAGTAGCACATAGGTAAATGGCTCTGGTCACCTTGACCACCTGAAAATCCTGGAATATCATCATACAATTACTCTGCTAAGCAGATTTAGGCCAGTCAGCTCAGTGCCTCAGTGAACTTGACAGGCTGATGAGTAAAGTGTTGTAGAACTGAACCCAACTGTCAACCACCCAGAGTGGTCTTTCCAAGGAGGCCTTTGTTCTTGGGAGAAACTGGATCTTTTGGAAATGGCCACAGGATCTTGAAGCTGATTTTATATGGTGGAATACCTAATACATTTGTTAACTTGCCCTGGCCTCTCCTCCTGCTAAATTAATGTATCTTGTTCACAGTCCTGACCCCATCTATACATAACTGGTCAGTTATGTATCTTTCCCACTATTCCTTCAAATCTTTTTTTTTTTTAAGAGAGGAGTGAGAGAAAGAGAGAATCAATTTTTTTTTAATTTTTTCATCTGTCCTTTGTTTCTTGGACACTTAGTTATGTAGGTGGTGCTGGGGTTTGAACCCAGGTTCTCACCTGTGCCAGGCAAGTGCTCCAACCTCTGAGCCACCGCTCCAGCCCCCTTCAAATCTTTAAATTGGAGTGGTTGATGAAAACTCAGATGAAAAGCCAGGGCTGTACTGCAACTGTTCTGGCCACTGTGAGATAACACAAGTCTTCTAGTTACTTTGCCAAAAACAGTTTCAACAGGTTGTCCACATCTGATCCCCAGGATATGCCTGTATGAAGTTACTTCCTAGACGCAGCTGTCCACTGTGCCACCACAGGCTGCATCTGCTTACTCAGGTGTGCTCAGGTATTGGTCCTCTGGGTCCCTGCAGGGCATACATGTTTATCTTTCTGAGTAGGGATTGTTAAAGCCAGGGAGAGAGAGGTTCCAGAAAGGTTGGCTTTCCCCAGAAAAATGATCTTTGGAAAGTCCTTTCATGCCTCTTTTTCCTCCTCGGTGTAAGGCTGTAATCAAGCTTGTACACAGCCACCTGTTTGAAGTATCTGCATGATTGTCCATCCTACAACTCACAATGACACCCAGAAAAATCCATAATATTTTGGTGTCCTAGTTGAAACTCCGAGTTTAATGCTTGGTTTCAGTGTATGAACTTTCTTCCCCATTCAGATCTGATGGACAGGACTGAACCCCTTTTCCAGCGCCAGCAGATTTATTGATTGATCAGTCCTATGATTTGGGTGTTCCAACTGAAATAAAGGACCAGGGATGGTCAAATTTGAGCGAGCAAATCTGAACAAAGTAATACCCAGCCACCAATTAGTGGCAGGAATTCAAGCCAAGGAGTCCCCATGCAGATGGGTCTAGTGGCCTTGCTAGTGGAAGCAAGCCAGAGTAGCAATTAAGAAGGACAATGTTGACTAGACCGAAAAAGCACAGGAGAGGGAGGCCTTGAGGAATCTGGCAGAGCGAGGAAGTCTCAGTTCTTGCTGTGGTCATGCTGGGATTGTCTTCGGGTCCTTCAATAACCACGAGCTTGCCTTTTGCATCTTCCCATCCCATCCTCCTTTTTTAGACCAGCAAAAGCAGACCTCTATTTCTTGCAACCCAAACTAGCTTAATCAGAACAGGAGGCAACTGAAAATCTGGGTATCTTAGATAACAACTCTCTGAGCATTTCTTTATGGTGCCTCCCCTTCCGCAGCAGATATTAAATGCTGCCACAGATCAGCTGCTCTATACCAGGACTTCAGTTAAAAGGCAGTGTCAGCCAGACTGTCGAGTCAGCATAACAGGCTCGGTTTGGCTTTATAGTTTGCACGCCACCCTCCTGGAGGGGAAGGATGTTGGCTCACAGGAAATTCCACACAGTTTTTGTTATACCTTATCAGGTTTTGGGAAAACTTCATAGTATTAATGAGACAAGCAGCAATTTAGTGACAACTGTGGAGGAGTGGTTCTCAGCCTTGGTCGCACACATTATACTTACCTGACAAGATGTTAAAATTATCAGTCCAGGATCCCACCCAAGCCAATTACGTCAGAAACCAAGGATGCAGCTCCAACCATGTACTTCTTCAGATCTCCCTAAGTTATTTTAATGTGCTTCCAGGGTTGAGAATCACTGTTTCAGAGGAAGAAGGGAGAGATGTACAGAAACTAACATTTGCTAACCATCTATGAATATCTAGGCAATTTACCTAATAGCAGCTATTATTTATTGAGCACTTATTAGTTGCTAGGGCTGCCGTAGCTAAGTACTGCAGACTTCAGTAACAAAAATTAATTTCTCACAGTTCTGAGGGTAGCAATCTAAGATCACTATGTTGACAGAGCTGCTTTCTTTTGAGACCACAGTAAATGGCCAATGGGTGTCTTCATGTGCAATGTGTCTGTGTCCTAATCTCTTTTTCTTATATGAATACGAGTCTTATTGGATCAGGGCCCACCCATATGATCTCATTTAATGTTCATCATCTGTTTAAAGGCCCTATCTCTGAGGTAGTGTATACTATTTGGTTCATAATTCTTTTTTTTTTTAAGTTAGAGAGAAAGTTAATTTTTTCGTCTGAGTTTTGTTTTTCCTTTATTTACTTGTATATGTAGTGCTGGGGGTTGAGCCCAGGACCTCACGCATGCCAGGCAAGTACTCTACCATGAGCCACCTCTCCAGCCTCTGATTCATCATTCTTACTATGTATAGTTCACTATTTGAAGAGTTTTACATCTATTTACTAATTTAATATTTGTTAACAATTCACTGAGAAATCGTTTCCATGTTACAAATGAGGAAATTGAGGCATAGAGCAGTCACAAAGCTAATGATTAATGGAGCTCCATTTCAAACTGAGGCAGTGTGGATTCCAGAACCCATGCTCTTACTACTGCCTCTTACCACTTCACAGCACCTCAGCCATCAGCCGGTTACAGGAGTGAAGCAAGTAACCTGGAAATCCCTTAATATGAGATGACTTCTTCACACCATCTGTTCATTAAGGGTCCATGAGGAAATGGGAGTTGGGTGAAGGAAGATGAGTGCTCAGCTCCACCGAGTCATGCAGAAGGGGTATCACCATCTTTTAAATTGGATCACCTGAAAATATGTGGCTTCTTAATCTCTGGGACCAGGGAATAGAAAGATGGAGTAATCACATGTGGGCTCTTCCGTGCTTCAACCATAAGTGACTGACACCTGTCAGTCCATCTTTGGATGGAACTAGCCATATGACTCTGCCTAGCAGTGAGAGGTTGGGAAATATAGGGAAGCAATGGAATACTTGTAGACACCCACTCCTTTGCCATAAACCATGAGACAACTATTATTTCCGGTTCAAGAAGCAATCTCAGAGAAATTAAGAAATGCATGTATGAAGATACAAAATTTGGAGTTGGGCTCATTTGAATTCTTAAGCTCTTTTACCTCATTGGTGACTGGCTGTAGGCACCTGGTAGAGGCATGCTCAGCACTGCTTAGCATTTATTTATCCTGGAGGGCATATAGTAAATGCTAAATATCAACACCAAACGTAAGGTGACACTAGAAATCTCCGCTTTGTTAGTAAAGATAATTGTGCTATTTTTATTAGGGTTTCTCATTAAATCATTGGGTGAAGGGTCTAATGCCATTTTGGGAATAAAAGAATCAGACTTAGTGCCTAAAAATAAAGGACTAATTCATTGTGGGTTCCAATAATGTAGTTTTTTAAAGAGTAGTCACCAGGTAGCATAACTCATGTGCATGTAAAAGACTACATTTACACTGCTAATGGCAGCTTTTTGCAGTTTCTGGAGCTCTGCCATCCCAAATTGCTCCAGGTACAGAACTGACAGGTTGGAGGAAAGTTGGTTTTTCTTTTTCCTTTCTCTGTGATCAGCCATGACTATGGTTGTTTATTAACCCACAGCATTAACAGGAGAAAGGAGCTCACTCAACCGAAAGCTCCAGGGTCATAACTGAAATTTGGCAAATGATGTTGTTTCTGAACTGCCTAACATCTCTTGCTTTTTTCTTCTTTCTAATTGTATCTCAGAATATTGCAAATTTTTCAAACTATTGCTATGGTCTGAATGTTTGCATTCTCCTACAAGTTGAAACCTAATCACCAATGTGATGATATTAGGAGGCAGGGCCTTCGAGAAATGATTATGTCATTAAGGCTGAGATTATTGCTTTTATAGAAAAGACACCAAAGAGGTAGCCTACCCTTTCCACTATTAGAAGACCCCACCTGTGAACCAGGAAGCAGGCCCCCACCAGGCACTGAAACTGCCGGTGACTTGTTAGCCTTCTTAACTTCTAGAACTCTGAAAAATAAGTTTCTGTTGTTTATAAGTCAACCAGGCTGTGGTATTCTGTTACAGGAGCCAGAGCAGACCAAGCCAGCCTGCTAAATGGACAGGAAAGATGAGGGTGAGCTGGGATGGGAAGCCCCATGCTTGCCCTGAAGAGGAGCTGCTTTGTCTCTGGTCCCCTGCAAGGAGGGACTGAGAGGACTTGGAGGCCTTTCATGTGGGTGTTGTTCGGCCCCTGTCCTGTAGTCTGTGAAGTGCTCACTTACACAATATTCTCTTCACAACCTACGCACCATGCTAAGAGTTGTATCTGCATAAATACTGACAATCCCATCCTACACATCACTCTTTGACCTGGTGACAGTGCCTCAAGGAGCTGTAATTCCCCTAGACAGGGCCCAAGGCTAGAGAACCTGTTGTAATACACCAGGTGCCCACCCGCCAAAAAAAATAATAATCAAGAGGAAAAACAGCCCCCTTTAATTAGCTTTACTACATGCCAGATACCCTTCTAAGCCCTTTATATATTAATTCATTTACTTCTCCCAACAGCTCTGTGCACCAGGTACAAATATTATCCTTATTTTATCGATAAGGGAGCTTGAGGCACGGGGAGGTTAAGTAACTTGCACAGAAAGTGGCAGAATCAAGTTCTGGACGTGGACAGAATGGTTTCAGATTTCAGGTTCTTCATCAATGGAAAAAAGAAAACAAAACAAAACAGGCTTCTCACAGCCTCACCAGAAAAAAAGCCCCATGGTTGACAAGAGGTTCCCTCTTAATTCCTTTGCCATGTTTACCTTGTTAACTTTTGAAAGGTCCAGCCTGAGACTGGGGCTACTTGCCAGAGAGACCCAGATTCTGGCTGTAGGTCCACAGGGATCTGGTTCCCAAATGGGGGTGATCATTAAAATCCCCTGTGGAAACCTAAAGTGCAGCTATTCCAGTCCCGCTCCTGAGCTGCTCAACCAGTTTGCACCCTGGGAAATAACACTTCGATACATTCCCTCAGGTGTTTCTCATGACCGCTTGGGGTTTGGAGTCCTTGCCATAGCAGAATCAAAGTGTTCCCTGTCACATGGATAGGACAGAGCAGGCCTGTGGCAAGGAGGTGGGCCCAAGACAAATCACCCAGTCATCTTTTATGCATGATGGGTGTTAGAAACAAGCATGGAGGCTGAGGTTGAATGGGGAAGTAGTCAGGTTCAGAAAAGGTTCTTGTTTTCAGTATTCCCAGTCATGTTGCCTTAGTGGTGGCATCAGAGTCCTTAGAAAAACACTCTTGTTTCTTTTCCTTTCTTTCTTACTGGTTTTTGTTTCAGTTTGTTTTTTGATGTTTGTTTGTTTGTTTTATCAGGGATTGAACCCAGGGGTGCTTAACCACTGAGAAACATCCCCAGCCCTTTTAGGTTTTTATTTTGAGACACAGTCTTGCTAAGTTGCTGAGGCTGACTTTGAACTTGCAAACTCCTGTCCTAGCCTCCTGAGCTGCTGGGATCCCAGGCATGTGCCACCACGCCCAGCTCTTTTTCTTTTTTTTTCTATTTGCCATTGTAGCAGATGCATAGCCATAAAATAAAGAAAATAAAAGCATTGGCATTCCTACCACTCAGAGTTTTCCTGCTAATGCATGGGTGCACAGAATCACTTCCTGGAAGGTAACCTTCCTGTCTTTTTAGGACAACCTCATTTTTCTGTAAGATGAAGTTGCCAGAGCTTGAGGCCCAGGTTGAGCAGAGCTGGGGTCCACGGGTCTACAGGATCTGATAAAGTCTGAGCAGTAAATGGATTTGATTCTGTGGACCAGTGCCACTAGCTACCACAACGACTGTCTTCATAGCAGTACCATAACCACTAGTGCCAGCTCAGAGTCACAGAGTCCAGCCTGCAAGGAACTTTAGAGACCTCCTGATGGGTTTTTATAAACAAGGAGATAAAAGCATAGAAAGGTGAATGACAAGCCCCTCCATCATCCCTGGCTATGAGTTCTAACATCCTGAAACCTAGCTGTGGTTCTGGCAATGGAAACCAGTTTTGCCTTCTAAGGGGCATGATTAATGAATGGGCTATAGAAAAACAGATGGGCAAACTCAGAAAAGCTTGACTTTGTAAATCCTTTATGACTACTGGTTCACATGTTTGTATAGCCTGACAGGCACTTAGTTGAAAGAAATTCATCCAATAGGCCCAACAATGGTTGTATTCCTGTATTTTTCTGTGACAACATTCTCCCTTCCTTACTGTCTTACCCTGCAATGCTGATCACTAAGTGTGGTCACACCTGAGCTAGCAATTTTGGACTGTCTTAACAATGGCTATATTAATGAATTCCCTTTAAAAAGATTTTTTTTTTGGTATACTTCAAGGGATGGATATCTTTTCTTAAAATTCAGATAGTAAATATTTTAGGTTTTATATTGGATACAACTATTAAACTCAGCTGTTGTCACATTGAAGGCAGTCAGTCATAGGTGATACTATAAGTGACTGAGCCTGACTGTTCCACAATAAAGTTGTGTAAACTTGTTTTACTCAGCCTTTTCATCATTGTGACTAAAATACCCAACAAGAACAAATAAAGGAAGAAAAGTCTATTTGGGGCTCATGCTTTGGGAAGTCTTGGTTCATAGATGGCCCACTCCTTTGCTCTGGGCTCAACATGAAGCACCACATCAGGGCAGAAGGGCCCAGTGGAGGAAAGTTGCTGAGCTCATGGTGGAGTCTGGAAGGCGGGGAAGGTAGAGCAGAGAAGAAGGAAACTTCCAGGACGTGTCTCAATGGCCCACCTCCTCCAGCCACGCCACACTTGCCTACAGTTGCTGCCTCGTTAGTCAATTCAAACTAGGATGGACTGATTATGTTACAGCTCTCACAGTGAAATCATTTTACCTCTGAATATTCCTGCATTGGCAGGAGATTTTGGGGGACACCTCGTATCCAAACCATAGCAAAACTGTATTTACAAACAGATAGCCAGCTTGCCAAGCCCCTATTCTATTGCCTTAACACAGTCTATTGAAAAAATTTTAATTATTTGATGAAATGTAAAGAGAAATCACTGAATCTCTACAGTGGGCATGTAGTCAGATCTATTCATTTAAAAAGCTTACTTTGTTCTGAAAATTCTTTTTCTTTCTTGTTTTTTAATGACTGACAGTGTAACGTTCTTGCATGTGTATTAATCCACATGAGAATATCCAAGGTGTGGAATAATTGAAGCTCAGACTAAACAGTCTATGGGTGTCTCTAAGATGTTCAAGCAGATGAAGGATGGAATAGCAGCCAATGCTAAGATTTTGATCTTTATTAAGCAGAAAATGCTCTCGAAGTACCTAATTCTTTATAGGAATGTACTATGGTTGTTTTCTGCATCAGTTGCAGAAACAAACTGCCCCAAGGCTTAAGATCTTATTAACAATGTTCACTTATTCAGTTCATGAGTCTGTGGATTGTGTGGGGGCCTAGCTTCTTGTGGTCTGTGGCCCGTTGGCCAGTTGGTAAGGGACTGGTGCTCCAGGATGGCATCACATATCTGGAATATCATGACTGGCAATGGCGGGTGGAGAAGGAGATACTAGATCTCATGCCTCTCATCTCTAACAAGCTAGCCTTAGGAGTGCTTGAATTGCAGTCCCAGGGGACCAAGAAAGCAACTAGAAGCATGAAAGTCTTGCTGAGGCCCAGGCAAATGGCTGGCACACATTTATTTCCACTGTATCCTATAGGTCTAAGCAAGTCACCAGCCTAGCCTGTATTTTAAGAGTGGGGAAATAGATTCCACTTCTTTGTGGGAAGAGGGCAAAGCAACACTGCAAAGGACATAGATCTATGGAGGCAAGGACAATTGTGGCCACCACTACAATCAACTCACCAGAGATTCTAAGAGAATCTGCAGAAGAATTGCAAAGATAGGACAGGAAACCATATTGGCAGCATCATTCATTTGTTTAGATGAAAATGAAACCAGCAGGAATTGACATTCATTGTACAGAGCTGCTCTTATCATTGAATGAATCCAGATGATGTCTTAGGATTTATTTCCGTCCACCTCGGGGGTCTGTCTGAATTCCAGTATTTTTCCTAGTGTGTGCAATTGTACTCAGCTCTCAAGAAAGCGCTGGGCATGAACATTCAAACTGTCAAAAAAGAAATTCAAGCGTTATTCCTTGATTGACAAGAATTCTTTTAACTTTTAGCAAAAGATTATATTACGGAGTTCCTTGAAATAGTGACTTCTCTATTCACCGTATAATTTACTTCATAAAAATTTGAAGTGAAAATTCTCTGAACACTCCTATCATGGGAAACATGACACACCCATATTTCTCTCAGGACTCTGAATATTAAAATCATACTCCTGGTTTTGTTTTTCACCAAGTTTGTAATATGAAAGATCAAATCTGAAAGAACAGTGCTTCTTTTCCTTTTCTTCTTATGAGGGTGGTAATCCACTTTAGGTCTTAGTGGAACAATGTTAGGCAAAGGTTCAGCAGCTGTGAGTCATGGCCTCAGTTTAGTAAAATGGTCCAGATGCTAGAGAGAATGGTGGGCTTAGAGCAGGAGATCGGGGTTCCGGACTCATCAGTACTTTCTCTTTGCTGCAGCGCATCATTTAGCTCTTCCTGGCTTCGGTTCATTAGGATGGGTACATCCAGTGTCTGTTCCTACATGATTCCATTTGCTGGCTGTGTGACTTCTCTGGCTCTGGCTTTCCTTTTCTGTAAAGTGGGGCTAATGGTTCCTACCTCACCAATTTCACTGCATGGTAAGAATCACTGGAAAAGCTAGGAGCGAGTTCATAATCAAGCTCCTGAAGGGTGAACTTGAGACACCTCATTTGCATGACGTTCTTCTAAGTAACTATTATACCTAATTTTGTATTCATAATTTTGATTAAGAGAAGTTCTCAGAGCCTGAATATGCCTCCAGAGATCATGTAAAAAGAAATACTTTATTAGAGAGGGCTCTATAGCTTAGAAGTGGAAAACCAGTGTTTTCATTTATGGCTTTCGCCTTCAAGTACCCATACTTCTCTGGAATGGGAGGCAACAAAAAGTTAGCTATCATTTATACTTTAGTGTGAGTGAGTTAGAGCTTTTCCTGAGTAGGTCCCACCAGATGGGGAAAGACAAGAAAACAGAAAGTGGAAGACCTTGGAGTGAGTGGGAGAGAACTCAGAAAGAAGAAGTAGGATGATATGCAAGACAAGATGCATGCAAGGACCAAACAGGAAGAAGGCCAGCAGAGTCCTGGAATAGGGTTCTCACCCCCTGCAGTTACTGAATCCCGGCGGAAGGATACCAGAGAAGGGTTGGAAATCACACACCAGATGTTGACAAAAAGCATTTCTCTTTGGGTGGCATAAATATATTTATCTTCCTTTTGTACATATTTTTATTACCCCTCCAATTACAAAGTTGTCGTGAGCTCTCGATATCATAGTTTTTTGGTTTTTAGTTGTTTTTTTTTTTTTGAGAGAGGGAGAGTGGGAAAGAGAAAGAATCAATTTTAAAATTGTTTATTTAGTTTTTCATGTGACTTTTGTTGCTTGCACATTTTGTTGTGTTGCTCGGACATTTTGTTGTGTATGTGGTGCTGGGGTTTGAACCTGCATCCTCATGCATGCCAAGCAAGCACCATAATTGCTGAGCCACCTCCAGCCCCCCCTATATCATAGGATTTTAAAAGTTAAAAGAGAGGCTCTTGCTAGCTGAGTTTGGCAGCATGCCCTTCTGGCAGAAGCAAAGGTTGGCTTGTCTACTCCTCTCTCACCAAAAAAAAAAAAAAAAAAAAAGGATTCTATATCTTAAAGCAAATAGTACAGAGAAAACACCTCATACTGTTGGGCCAAAAGCTGAGTTGCTTAGGGCTTAGATAATGTTTCAGAAGAAGACCTTTTCTGGGTGGTTTTATATTTCCAGACAAACATATCTATTTTATTTTATTTTATTTTAATTAAATTTTTTATTAGATGGATATAGAGATACAATTGAGGGGGAAACATTATCAAACATTCAAGAACCATTGCATATATACTTAGTTATCCAGGGCTAATGCCATATCATGGATGCCCAGCTTGGGTTCCCCTTGTTGTTGTTTCCCCCAGAAGAACTCCTGAGTTAAATGGATATCTTGTGGAGGACAGTGATCTCCTTCTAAGATGATTCCCCCATAGTCCCTTGCTCCAGTCTCCTAGGAGTTCTTCCTACACTCTCCCTCCCTCCCTCTCTGTCCCCTCCCTACGCCTCCAAGTATCCTAGGGAGTCATTTCCCTGTTGCACTGAGAATCATACAATTTGAAGTTATTGTTAGCTTAGCTGTCTAACATACTGCTTCCCCATGTATTCTAGCTTCCACAGATGAGAGATACCATTCGTCCCTTGAGTCACTGAGATTGGGACACTTCACTTACCATAATTCTTTCCATCTCCATCCATTTGGCTGCAAAAGCCATAATATCGTCTCCTCTGATGGC